>JAKWIY010002858.1:0-59051 GCA_027704805.1 Solanum corneliomulleri | reverse complement strand
GGTCACTAACTTGGGAACATTCAAACTAGAAAGGAGGTTGAGATATCCTTGAAGTTGAAAGTCGTAATGGTATCCTTCTTGTGTGAATGATGTTTATGGGGGTAGGTTTACTGGAACGGAATGAAACCAGCTTTAAGAAAGTCATGAAGCTATCCTATTAACCATTGAGTGTTTGCCTTAGATGACCCATTTTCTGTAGATGCATTATGGTGAGGTAAGGCTAAAAGTGTTGTCTTGTCATATGCCTTGTTAGATTGAACTTCTCTATGAGAACAAAGTCTAGAAACAGGTGATTATGCTTGGGGTGTGACTCTACTTAAGTTGGGAGTAAAGGACAACGAAACCCTTGATATTCCTTAACCATGTACCTACATGGGATGTGTCCTAGTGCTATCCTTGGCAAGTAGAACACCCTCCATCGGAGTAGGAAAGTTTCTGGATTCCATGCCTAGCAAGTATTGCCTATGTTAGTTAATACCTATTCTCATTATGTGAGATACATTCTAGTATTGGATAAGTTCTAAAACGTTAAGGTAGTGGAATGGAAAGCTATCTAGACATGGCACAAGTAGGCTTTGAAGGTTCAAGGGTGTAGGTTCCCTAGGCCTTTTCTAAGACCACAATGTGAAGTCCTCTAAATGCTTAATTGAGTCTTAATTGACTTAATGAATGATAATTACTTAAGTTAATGTAGGTTGAATAAAAGTATCCCTATTTAGGGTAGCTTTGAGGGTTGCTTAAGTGGGCTTGAAGAACGTGTATGGGTGGTCTCTTCATGTTTTACTCAAGCGAATCTTAGAGTAATCTAATGTTGTGAGTTGAATGCTAAATAGGGAATAATCGTATCGTAGGTAGTCTTAAGGATTATTTAGGTTTACTTATAGAGGGTGTATGGGCGGTCATTTCTTGTCTTACTTAAGTAGGTTTTAGGATAACCCTTGGTTGGAAGGTTATATGCTTATATGGGTTGAAGTGTTGATAATACTATTATGTGGATTACTTGGAATATTTCTTAGATCTGAAGTTAGTGTTAAAAGGCATTCATGTAATGTACTAATTCCATATATTGTCTTATCTCTAAATTTGTAGGTGGCAATTGAGAGGAGTCATTTGAAGTGAAGCTTGGATATTAGCATTCTTTCAAGCAAGTGTTAGTATGTCCTAAATTGATTCAAGGACATAACTATGTTTAGTTTTCTTATTCAAAGACATTGTAATAGACTTAGATATTTTCTAATTATTGAAGTATGAGCTGTGACCAAGATATTTCTGTGTCTAAGATGGCTATGAAAGACTTAGCATTTCGTATGTTTTCAATAAAAGAAATTTTTAAATGATGTTCTGAAGTCTTATTTGCACACTACTTATCATATATTTTAATGCAATGAATGATGTCTAACTTCTTGTAGGACACCTTCGAGTGATCGAATACGCCTAGTGGCAACTTGAGTATGCCATTTATTCGAAGTTATACCCTTGGGTTCTGAAAAACATGATATAAGCATAAGCTTATTAAGCAGTCTTTAGGAATCAAAAGTCTCTTTAAAGCCACATCTAGTAGAGTCATGTTCATCGGTGTGAGTCGCGACACATATATGAGCGAGTGGATATAAGACGATAGAGTTTCCCTTCTTCTATACCTTGTGTCGTGCCGTAGAGTTAAAAGTTATCAGTGTCCTTCTTAATACTTTTCCTTGTTTTTACATGAGATGACTACTAGAAGGATGGCAACAATAAGAGTGGAATAAGAACGAGTGAATGAGGGAGTTCCTCCCCAAGTGGAGCAAGT
Organism: Solanum corneliomulleri; assembly: GCA_027704805.1. Lineage (NCBI taxonomy): Eukaryota > Viridiplantae > Streptophyta > Magnoliopsida > Solanales > Solanaceae > Solanum > Solanum corneliomulleri. The sequence continues at coordinate 57,262 of JAKWIY010002858.1, read as the reverse complement.
TCTCCAAGGTGGACAAGTTCCACAAGGAGTGCAAATTCCTCAAAGTGAGAAAGTCCCTACAGTTGGTCAAGTGGATGAGGTTTCGGTGGTTTCCCCGGACATGACTAACGGGGAGATTAGAGAGGCTTTCCTTTCCCTAACCCGAGCCATGAAAACTCATGTGAATAGGGCTATTAAGCCTAGGGTTAATGCTTTAGAGAGTACTATGACCTATAGATTAAGGGACTTAGTGAGGATAAATCATTTTATCTTCCTTGGTTCTAATGTCGGAGAAGATCTCTAAGAGTTTCTTCATGGTGTGTACAAGGTGTTGAGTGTCACGGGGGTGATTTCTAGGGAGAGGTGGAGTTTGCTTCCTACAAATTGACGGAGGTTTCTCAATGTGATATACTAAATTGAAAGATAATAGGCCGGTTGAGTCGGATCCCATAGAGTGAGAAGAGTCTAAGTAAGCTTTCGTGGGAAACTACTTTCCTCTTGAGAGGAGGGAGCTGAAGATTGAGGAGTTCATTAACCTTAGGCAAGGTCATATGAGTGTTGAGGAGTATTCTTTTAAGTTTACCTTTTGAAAATAGCTTTTTCTCCCTCATGTGTGTGGCATGGTCAATTTTCTTTTACTTTCTTTCTTTGTCTCACTCTTTTCCTAGAAATTTGAACACAACAATGTATAAGAGGACATGCGCAATCTTGAATATATAAAATAAATAGCCAGTAAAAAATATAAAAAAGTAACATAGATTAGTTTCACAAAGGGCAATCAATTTCTATACAAGACCATATTGTGCAGGTTGAAAAACTGGACATGTACAACAACATTATTTATGCCAATTAGAAGAAAGGGACAAATCTGAAAGAACTTCAAGTTGTTCTATAATAAGAAATATAATTAGGAAAAGCACGACTTTAATAATTAATGACAACGCAAATGTAGAACAATTAACATAGATTGTAATTTTTCCCTTGTTCACACTTGAAACTCCATTACAACAATCTAATTAAGGTACATTTTTAAAATAGAAAGTTTGTTTTAGTGACATCATGAGTTTGTATGAAATAAAAACCTTAATATTACGTGTGGATGGAGATGGCTACCATGAATTTCTTTTCTTGAGCGATGTTGAGAGCTGAGGCGTAGGGTTTTTTAAAGTTATTTATTTATAATAGGAGGGAATATTTTAATGTAGTACAAAGAATTAGAGGGAAATGTTAATAGCATGAAAAATTAGAGGGAAAAGTTAATAAATTTTCTTTTTACTTCAATAAACTTAAATAAAAGTTTTATTTATAAGCTTCGTAAGTTGAAAGTCTTATTTTTAAACTAAATAAGTTGAAAGTTTTATTTTTAAGCATAAATAAGATGAAAATCTTATTTTTAAGCTAAATAAGATGAACATTTTATTTTTAAGTTAAAAAAGGCAAAAATTTAATTTTTAAAATATCAATCATGAAATTGTACGAACAAAAATATTTATGCTAAATAAGATAGAAATTTTATTTTTAAGAATGAATAACTAATGTTTGTAAATAAAGTGTTAAAAAAATTTAATAGGGTGAGGGTATTTTGTAAATAAACAATTTATTCTCAAAAAGCATACAATGAATATTAGTTTGAATATGAGACACTAGTATTTGGATTAACTAAAATTTTAGACTTACGGCAGTTGGGTTTGGTATGAGACATTAGCATTCGATATTTTTCAAATACAGAATTATTTACTTAATGAATTACATACTAACGAGCTTCATCATTCTAACTTCTCTTTTCCGCAATAAAAAGCTCATGGGATTAGAGTCACCCAACTAGAGCAAGATATGTGTTCTAATAACTACCATACAATATGCTCACATGCATTACTTCATCATGAAATATATGGTTTTCCATAAGTTTGAGATTAGGATAAGTTTTTTACCGTTTGGAATCAAAATAAAGAAAAGAATTTCTATAAAAAAAAAAAAAAAAAAAAAAAAAAAAAAAAAAAAAAAAAAACAGAACCTTGTTGCAAGGAAAAGGCTAGAAACACTAATATACAAGAAGATAATTTCTATAAAAAGAATTACCTACAAGTATAAGTGTTATTTGCAGATGACCTTCATCAGATAAAAACTTTTTTTGGAGTAAGTCCTGAATTATCTTTGACTGTTTCCTCCTTTGTGCCTGCATGTACAAGTAAAGTGCAAGCCTCTGCATTTCCTCTTAATGTTGCCCACTACAAAGGAGTGCAACCGGCAAACCTTTGAAGTATAACAATTATACAACTATGTTTATGGGTCTAAACCATAATTTGATGCCCGGATGTATGTACATAGCAATTATCACGGTTAATCAGTAAGATTCAATCAAAAAATACGATCATCCAAAAATTCTTCTAGATAAAACATTATTTACTAGCAATTATAGTGGTCAATTTTAGTAATAACATCACCAAAACCAAGATTTATTCACATCAGTCATGGTCAGAACACTCCCGAGTAATAATGAGCAATTAATCAACACATGAAGCCAGTGGACACTTAGTCCCAAACATTCATATATGACCATGCCAAAATCTTAGAATGTTGAAAAATGGAAATACAGGACTCATACATTAATGAAAGAATGATAAGAAATCCCAAAACAAAAGGAGGGAAAAAACCTCAAACCACATCCTAGGTCTTCCTCTTCCAAAGGTTCATCCCAGAAAAACACATAAAACTCCACTTGATTTCAACATATCAATGAGAAGACCTCACTTAAAGGAGTTCTGCATTTCATCATTCTCTGCTTAGTATATACTCTTGACAGACAATAGAAACTCTTCACAAAAAGTACTGAAATGTTACTTTCTTTCTATCCATTGTTTATGAAGTTTTAAGAAAAAGGAGGAACATTCAGACCCCAAACTCATTCCTTTAACAAACTGTAAACTTTATGCAGACAATCATTTTATTAAAAGAAGGACCATAAAATAAACAACTAATAAGATGGTTAGAATCTCCACCTGTAATTAAACTTAGACGAGATAAGAAATTATGAGACACTACAAAATGCATTTCATAATTACACAAGTTTTTTTTACAAGACAGAATTACTCAACCATAAGTGGTGGATAACATTTACTATGAAGAAACACTAACTATGGAACATACGAATTTTTGTTTTTCTTATATTATTTCAATTTCCATCAAATTAACATAATTAATGACTATGATTGCCAGACTACATTCATTGGCAAAAATCTCCCCAACTAGCAAAAGCACTACATTTACACCAAGAGATTTTATGAAAATAGTATATTCAATATAAACATACCATCTTTATCTTGTCTCCCTTGGAAAACATCTCTGAATTGAAGTTACCTAATTGTATCAGAAAAAACCTTGTATGCAGCCCTAGTTGCAAATAAGGGGAAAAATTCTCATAGGAAATCATAAAATAATTGATAACTGCAGCTAAAAATGAGATAACAATATAAAGAACTAACATTCATTTTTGAACTCCACAAACCAATACTAAAGGGAAAGAACATTGCCTTCCGTTTGAATGAAAACAAAATTTTCAATGTCTAATAGGAAATAAAGAATGCCCCTTGTTGTTGAGTGTTCATATGAGAACTCAACCCTTTATTGTTTTTACCTGCCCAAATTGAATATAATCTACCCATTTTAAATAATTAGACAGGAAAAAGTTACCTACTGCAACAAACTAACACGAGCAGTATTGCAACTTCTAGGGGAACAACAGTCCATCCCCAAAGTGCGACAACAGTAACTTTTGTAAGACCATGAGCTAGCAAAACCAGATCCGGTAACAATTAGCAAGTGGTGCCTCCAATTAAAAAAAAATGAGTAGAAGTATCATCACCCACAAAGAAAATGACATTGACAACAACAACGAAGAATAGAACAGGAGCATAACCTTTATGCCCCATTTTAGCAGGGCAAATCTTGTTTCCACTGCTTTCTCTATGATTGTTGGGCATAGACTGCACAACATTGAATTTCAAACTGTTATTCAGACAAATTGTTGTTTCCCTTTAATGTTAACTAAAAATTCATGAAATTTGAATAATGATTACCTGCTGGGAGGAATCTGGAACCTGCAATCTTGAATTGTAATCTATAATCCGCAATAATCAGAAAGCTATAACTGTAATATGTACTCTGCAATCACTTGTTTTTAGAGAAGAATGCAATATTGTGTCCCTTTCTGTTTCAACACAGTTAAGGAATCTGATATAACACTAGACATGTCAAAGGCGTCATTACAACACCATTAAGAATACTATAGAAGTGTACTATCAACACTCTCATACTCTAAAAAAATAATGAGCGACGTATTACAATAGAGGACATTTATAAGACATTTTCTCACCGAAAAAAAGTTATGAACAGGTGTTTGAACATTACTTAAAGAATACAAACTAAAAATTCGACATGTATTCTAAATTCGTTGAATGTGCAACTGCATAACTGATTCGGCACCCTCCAAACACATAACAAAAGCATGAATACGATTTCAACAATATACGAACAGAACAATATCATGATAATAAGCGATATTTTTTTTCTAAAAGTCACTAAAACCAAAGACATTTTGTAATAAATGTCATATTATATTCAACAATTGTAGCAAATGTCATCCTTCAAATTACATTTTCGCCAAGTGTCGCTAAAAAAATGACATTTTACAATAAATGTCATAATTTTAGTGACATTTTTCTAAATGTCACTATTATAGTAACATTTTTCCAAATGTTACTAAAATTAATGACATTTTGCAGTAAAAGTCATAATATATTCGACATTTATATTAAATGTACTATTTAAGTGATATATTTTCTAAATGTCACTACAACAAATGAAATTTTGTAATAAATGTCATATTATATTCGACATTTGTAGCAAAAATGTCATTATTTAAATCTCATTTTCGTTAAAAGTCACTTAAAACAACGACATTTTGTAATAAATGTCATATCATAGTGACATTTTGGATTAAATGTCATGATATTTATGACATTTTGATACAAAATGTCATTGTTTTTACGACATGTGACATCAAATGTCATTATTTTATGACGTTTTGTGCTTAAATGTCGTGAAATTCTTTGCGACATTTGTTTCAAATGTCAGCAAATTAATGTCGATGTATGAACATTTTCTTGTATTGTCAGGTACCCTTTCATCTGGTAATGAATGTAATTGGAGTCGGTAGGCCAATGACACCTCTCATATGTGATAATGTCAAAATATGGAACTATTCTATGCGAATGTAGGCTATGCACTGAGTGAATTTGGTTAGATGATAACTCCCTTGAAGTTAGGCTTAAGTTTGAATGTTCGTCTACGTTATCCCATAATCTATGTCCTCGCATATGTCTAGCTAGTGTATCCACCTATGCTATTTGAACTAGTCCTCCTTAGGTATGTAAACCACTTCTTTAGGGTGTGGGGACTTATGATACTGGATTCCATTACAAGTTCTCATGGTTTGTAGCAACCCGATAGTATACACTAGAATAAATGGCATCCTCAAGAATTAAACGGCGTACTCGACCTCTCAAAGGTCTTCTAAACCCCCATATAAATCATTCATCGCATATATATATGAAAAGTAGTGCGGAATTATAACTTTTCAGAACAATAGGTCAAATCTCTTTTTATAGAAAACATAACAAAAGACTAAGTCTCTTTGTATCCATCTTTGACACATGAATATCTTAGGGTCACAACCCATACATCCATAAAAGGAAATACTAAAGTCTATTACATTGTCTTTTGAAACGGAAAGCTAAAAAATAACTATGTCCTCAAATCATATGAGGAAATACCACGATTGCTTGAGAGAATTATATTTCTAAGCTTCACTTCCAAGAGACTCCTCACTTTCCACCTACACCATTAGAAATAAAACAAATATGGAATTAGCACATGGAATGCACAAAATATAATGACATGTAATAAAACCATATTAGAACGGAATTGATTTCATAACATGTTTTTATGCTCTTTTGAAAAAAGCTTCATCAAACAAGTATAAGAACAACTTTCAACTATTATTTGACATATAAGACATATTCGAGTAATCCACAATATATAACTCTCATCACTTAGAAACCATATAAGCATATAAACCTCATAACAATTATTTATTCTAAGACTTACTTAAGTAAGACAAGAAGACACCACCCTTACACCCTCTTCAAGGACACTAAAGTAATCCTTAAGGCTACATAAAGTAAGATTAATCCCTTTTCAGTGCTTAGAATTTCTACCCAAGGTTACTCTTAGACTCATTTGAGTAAGACATGAAGAGACCATTCATACACCCTCTTCAAGCCTACCTAAGCAATCCTCAACACTAGAAAAGGATCCTTGTATTAAACATACATTACCTTAGTCAACAATATTTATTAAACATGTAAGAGACATTCAACAATTAGAGGAATTCACATAATTGTCTTGGGGGACCTAGGCAACCTTATTCTAGTATCTACATAGCCTACTTGTGCCATGTATAAATAGTGTCCCATCCCACTACCTACACATTGTAGAACTTCTGCAACAATAGAATGCATCCCACGTGATGAAAAGAGGCATTAAACGACGTACACCACACTATCTAGGTATGGAATCCAAAGTCTACCTCTACTCCGAGGAAGGTGTTCGACTTGACAAGGGTTGAACTAGAACACATACCATGTAGGCATATGGTTAATGAATATGAATGGTTTCTAGGTACTAAAGTCTCATATTAAGTATAGGCACTACCACAAGAATATTCCCTCGGTGCTCTGCCTTTGTTCTCATAAGTCCAGCATTCAACTCTAGAAGGATATAGGACTTTCACTTCATGGTTTATATTAACCTTGTTTGTATATTCAAGGTTCCATGTTCTTGTCCTTTTTTACAAATTCAAGGTCCTTTATTAGTCATCCCTAGAAAGGTACCATATTAGGTCTACCGATCCTAAACTTTCATTCAACATTCATTAATACAAATACATGACAATGGTACTTAAGTGTACTAAGTCAAGAGTTCACATTCACATACTTTCATATATCAATTAAAGGGACATATGTTTACAAATCATACATACAAAAACATAATATCACATATTCAATAACATTCAAGCATCATATAGGAACAATTAAGTCTACTTCACTAGATACCTATCAACATGTATAGAGGCATCATCATAATCTATCATATTCACATATAATCCAATTAGATGAACATAAACTTTAACCTCACATATACATACGCACATAATCATCCTTCACTTTGATCATCAATATAAGCTATAACATGGTAACATTACAATTCATATAATAGTGCCGACAAGGCCATATTCATATCAATTATTACACATAAACACCGCAACCATAAGTGGACCATACCAATCAATACAATTTAATATTAATTGTACACAATATTGAAGAATTAGGTTAACTTACCACCTTTCCATCATAAACATCACCATTCCTTAGCCTTTTCAACCAATCACTTTACAAAGGCTCTTACAATAGTCATATACATTATACTAAGGCTAAACTTAAAACCGTACCAATTAGCAAACAATATACAATACGAATATCATCAAACTAAGACATCCAATAAAAAATTCAATCATGATCCATGCATAATTCAATAATCCAATACCATCTACAACGAGAATTCAATATAATTAAGCCAAGATCTATTAACCCAAATTAGAGCCAAAAATAGGAATTCATGAAAGTATGGGTTCATAGAGTTTTGGACATTAAAACTTTCAATTTATATCAATTATTTCATAAAATTTTGATATAGACTATTTTATTCAATAACACATGGCTAGAATACAAAATAGGAAGTAATATGTTTTGAAACATCTTTGAATAGCCTTTGGAATTGGCTCCTTAATTAGAAGAATAGTCAAGGATGTAGTGACATACCTATATTTATGATTATCCACGAAATTTATGAAGAATTAATGGATAAATCAAGCTCTTAGATTTAACCTTGATCCTCGCTTTAACGGAGTCTAAAGAGTTCTATTTTGATCTAGGGTTATAATTTTTGAATAATGAATTCTAATCTAGGTTTTATACTTATAAATTAACTCAAAATACCTAAAAACACATAAAAAAACCACCCAAGACTTAATTAACATGCTAGGTCTACTTCCCAAATTAACTTAGCCTTGGCCGCGGCACTCGCAGAAAACTGAAGGTGTCAATCGATGAACCAATCCACAAACTATGGACTGACCAACGGACAGTCGTATTGGTCCATTGTTTTTTTTCAGAGAGTGGTCTTTGGGGGCTTAATATCCCACAACTATTTGGGGCAACACCCCGCGTGGATGGGGAGTACTTAGGATGATGGGGCGTCGTTTCGGCTCGTTGTTTGGAACTGACACTGGCAGTTGTCAAGTCAAAATTTCAGTCCTCCTCAAGGACCAATAGTTTGGTCCTTGGGGAGTCGTGCCGAAATGTTTCAACCCCAAACACATTTGTCTATATTTTAGGAACATCTCTTATAAATTTGGACTTCAAATAACACGTAAAACATGCAATGTTACACACGAACTCACCAGCACATCTAAAGGTTAAAATTCGAATGTTTTGTTCGTTCTTGGACGTTTCACTCCAAAACTCTTTAACACTCCTCAAACTGACTTCTAACACTTATATTCATCAATTTTAAACCTTATTAACTCATGACATACCTGTTAGGATCTAGTTTAACCTAGTTTATTTTTAGAGTCGTTACATTGTCAATGTCAGTTAAATGCTTATTCCCATCTTGTGAGACATCATTGCAATTTCTTGATAAATTCTACAAAGAGTAGGTAGTAGTATAGGATGCTACATATACATTTCACGAGTATGCTTTAAAAGGGGTCATTGTGAGTGTCTTTAAAATATTAATGGGTATGATATGAATGTTTCTTTAATGAAGATAGTCAATAATTTTGACTCATAAGTGCTTATATGTTATATGCATTCTATATTTGATTTGTATTATGAATTATTTCTCTCTTGTCATGCCTTATAAATGATATGTTTTTTATGTGGGAATATGATGAAATGTTTAAAATGAATGAATGGTAACAAGGCACCCTTACTCCTACTTGTGCTGCACACACCACCAGAGCCATGCCCACGAACGTAGCGCCCGACGGAGTCACTGCCTCCCTGACTGAAGAGGAGCGCATACTGACCTACACACCTTCTGGGTCGGCTGCACATTCTGAGGGAGCGTCTGGCTTCGAGGAGGATTTCGGTTCTGAGGAATCATCCAGCTCTGTGGAGGCCAATGCTCTAGCTACTTCGGTCCAATACGCCTCGTCTGATAAGGCTAGTAGTTCTGACTCTATTCCAGCACCGCAGACTAACATCCCCGCTTCAATTGCTGATCAGCCCAACCGGTGGTGTGTCGAGGTCCAATATAAAGTATATTCTGATGCCAAGGTGCCAACGACAAGGGGGTCATGATCCGGACCTTGACACTTGAGCGGTGGGTTCTCACTGCGAGTCTTCCCACTATGACGGCAATCCGTGCTATATTAACTAGACATCGAGTGGAGTGGACTACTCGAAATATGGGTTGCTATATAGAAGAAATGGTGCAAGTTCTACGCCTTCTATGTGGTGAATCTCCAGTCTTAGTTGGACAGGTGGACCGATCCAGCCAATGAAAAACCTCTAGAGTACGTCCGAGTCCACAGAAAGCGGGTTGATATTTCTTTGCGACCATTCGCAGGTTTCTCTATGGTGCAGACGTTGATGCCACAAGGACACCGCTCACCACCGAGTTTGACTATCGGTGAAAGTTGATCAAGGACGTCCAGTTCCAGCGTTAGCCGGATGTGAGAGACACCATGAAGCGGTGGATAGCACAACACCTCTCAGTGGATGGTGAGGCTGCTGATTGGGTGTTAGATCCAAAAGGGGAGCATCAAGAAGGATAACCTCACCTTCATAGCCAAATTCTTATGGCTACTGATCCGAAGAGCGCAATTCAGTGGAGGCCGCCAGTTGAGGGTTCTAGAAGTGACTGCTGGGGTGTCTAGCTCCAGAGTTTTTGAGACTGAGAGGAGAACTACTGATGGTGTTGTTATTGGTGAGGACACCACTGATTATATCCCTACTATAGAGGGAGCGGGTTTAGGGAAACTAGACCCATCAGCATGTTGATCGTCGGCGCTTTACGCCTCATGTTTGCTTTACCTATCACCCTATATTATATACTTTTATGCATTAGGGACAATTGCATGTCTTTTTGTTGGGGGTGGGGTAAATTGAAAGTGAGTGTTAGGGTGAAGTCTGAGCAGCCCAACTCACGGTCCTCTCTTGCATTTTTTTGCCGGTGTTCTTTTCCCCCAAGAGACTGGTTGTTTAATTGTTAAACCGTCATGTTTGTATATTTTGTACAAAGTAAAGAAATGGAATCTAAAGCATCATGGCTAAACAAAATGATATCCTGATTTAAAGAAAATGATGCATGACTAGGCATAGTAACTGATGAATGTGTGGCTCTCAGCATGATATAGAGATACATCACGGCATGACCCTAAATCTAAAACTCGAACTAGGTGTCTCATACTCTGGTAGAAAAATGAGATGTCAAGTGAGTATGAGGAATATTTGAATAGTCCACTATTGGACTGAGCTAGAACTTGCCTAGTTAGTCCTGCTAAAAGTAAGTTGTCATAGACAATTAGGAAAGGATCATAGGCCCTTCTTCAAGATAGGCAATCTTTAGCTTAGCCCTAATGAAATTAATCCCTTATTAATCCAAATGATTTGAGCTTAAAATAGACCCTTCTTTTTCACCCCAACCGATCTTTTCTGGGAACAAAGTGTTGGACCTTGTCCCTCGTTGAACATGTGCACCTCAGCTTATGCCAAAAGCATAAGTTAAGGGTGGATAATGAAGAAAACAACCTTGTCGTGGCCCTGACCCACCCTTGGGTATTTTGTACCTTGAATCATGGCAAAACCATGATTGAGGGTGGCTAGTTGAGGAATGCTCTGGAAAGTGGGGTCGAAAGAATAAAGAAAGATAAAGAACAAAAAGAAAAATGACTAAACAAAATTTGAAAGAAAAGTGAAAATTAAAAAAAAATCACCTACCCAAAAGGAGAAAGAAAGGACAAAAGTAAGGCGAAAGAATATAAAAAAATTAGGAAATAGGGCGGAATAAAATGTTAAAAAGGTAGGACGCTTAACCATTATGTCAAGAAGGGAAATAAGTCACTAAAATCCATCCAAATGTACCCTACCTGACCCTGAGACTAAGTTACAAGCTAAGAAAGTCCTATCGTGATCCTTACAGTCTATTATGGTAAACATAAAGCAATGGAAATAAGGGCAAGCCTATGCAACAAGTATAAATGAGGTGTGAAGTTGTTATGAGAGCGACTGTTGAAAAAAAAATCCTTATACTCAATCTGAAATAATTGTGTGAAAAATGAGGATGTTGTTTTGAAGTGAAGACACTAGTTGCAATACCAGAAATTTTGTACCTTGGTGAGAGATCAAAGAGGATAGGTGTCGGTGTGTGGCGAGTCTTTGTCATGGTCTGATCCACATGAGCGAGCCTAATAGTGACAACATGGATAAACTTAATGAAAATAATTGGGATTTATAGCCAGATGATTGCGAAATCTAAAATAAAGATACTCTTGTATAATGGTTTTGTGGTGAGTCATAGTGCGTCGGTTGACAAACAACGAATCTAAGTTGAAGGTGTTGATGTACTGTGGTTTCACGGTACTTTCAATGCCTTATCCTTAAGATTAGTGTGTTTCTAAGGCCTTTTTGTTGTAGTTTTAATGTATTTTTCGTTTGTTTGTAGGAAAATTGTGTAGAATAAAAACGCGGAAAAACTGTGCAAAAATTTCAAAAGTGATGACCTACGGAGCCATCAATGGTCCGTCGACCCCTCGACGGTTCGTAGGTGTCAACCATCGTCTAAAGAAAAATGATGCTGAAGGAAGATCAGGGATTCTGACCATGTGTGGGGCTACAGAAGCTATTGATGGACCGTCATATCCACGACACACTGTCCTGCACATCTGTCATTCCTAACAGAGAGTAGCCTCAGTACCCGTCTAGAAAAGATTCTAAGTGGGGAGAAATGGAAGCCATCGATGGACCGTTGTGCACTCAACAGACCGTCATCCTGGTTTGTCGATGGTAACAGTGAGTTGGAGAAGAATGCAGCTGAAAAAGATTCTAAGTGTGCAACTACGGGAGGCCTCGATGGTCCGTCATGGCCTCTACGGTCCGTTAGTCTGGTCGTTGACTGTGACACATTTTTGGGCAGATTTTCCTTAAATAGATTTCCTTTTTATGTTAGCCTCGATAGATTTTCCTTAAATGTATTTCCTTTTTTAGGTTAGACTCTTGGTTATTTTTCTGATTTGTAATATCAATTGTTGATTATTTGGTTTCGGAAAATACTTCATTTTTCCGAAATCGTTTATTGCATTATTTTCTCGAATTCAAGTGATTTTCTGGATTTTCTTCAATCTCATTAAAGTAAGTACATGAATTCTTGTCTAATCAATATGAATTGAGTAATCATAAACATGGGTAACTAAATCCATAACTATGGTTGTGGGAACCATGGGTAATAACAAGATAAAAACTAGCTAAAATAACAATTCTATAATAGTGTATTGCATGTATCAATAATTACTTTGTTTAGAAGTCTTTTTAACGAGTGCACGCGTTAGAACTCGCCTTGTTGCTACTTGCCGAACCAAAAAGGTAGATAGTAAGAAAAGAATTATCAACATAGATTTACTATACACTATCTAATAGGCTAGTATCGATTGGTGTGAAGTAACGACTAAGCCATATATCGATTATGATGCTTAATATGAGGTAAAGGTAATGTTTAGTAAAGCATACTCATGTAGCCAGACCAAGGTGCGGAGTGAAATTCCCTAGTTGTCGGACCAAGGAATTAGGGATACATAACTTACCACTTTGCATGCAAGATACCAGGAAATGATTGTTATAGCTAGAATTACCGCGTTATGAACCTGTGGGGAACACTTATGCCCTTGTTACTCTCATCACTTGATAAATATCAAAGATTCATACTTGCTACTTGTTTACTTACAAATATTTAAGTCCTTTTGTCCCCCCTTTTATTACCTGTTTTCGGAAAGGACTTGTTTAGATAGAAGTAATTGTAGGTTAAAGTTAAATCTAAATCATTTTCCTCGTGGGAACGACCCTAACCTCATAGTTGCGTTCTTTACTTGATACGACCACTTATATTTTTTTCAAGAAGTAAATTTGAGCGTATTTAGCATCTGGAAGCAACTCAGGGAATTCTTACTGAGTGTGGGGCTGCGGAAGGATCGACGGTCCGTCGACTAATCGACGGGCCGTCCTAGCAAATCGTCGATGTGATCAGACAGTGTCCCAGTACCCGAAGGTGAAGAAAGCTAAGAATGGAATGGAGATAAGCATCGATGGACCATAAGTTCATCGACATACTGTGTTGTTGGTCTGTTGATTGGATCAGAGAAGATGCAAAGTGCAGGCTTTAAAAAGATGCTAAATATGTAAAGACGGAGGTAGTCGACGGTCCGTCGGTTAATTGATGGACCATATGTGGAGGCGTCAATTGAAGACACGTTTTGGGACAAACTTTCCTTATTTTGAATTACTTTTTAATTTTGGACTCATTTTATTATAAATAGGCTGAAAATCCTTGTTTTTGGGGTTGGATTCTTTTATTAATTTCATACTTTTGTTCTTGGAGATTTGTTTTGACATTAATTTAAATTTATAGATTTGGTTTTCAAGATAATTATCTGATTTCAAGTTGAATTTCTAGATTTTGTTCAAACTTTTCAATGTAAGTTCACGATTTATCATTCATCAAATATGAATTGTGTTCTTTTAAGCATGGGTAACTAAATCCACAACTAGGATTGTGGGAACCATGGGTGATTAACAATATAATCCTAGCTAATTAACAATTCTCACCTAGGTTATTGCATGCATCGATAATTCCTTAGTCTAGAGGTATTTTTAACGAGTGTACGCGTTAAAACTCGAGTTATTGGTATTTGCCGGACCAAGGGGGTAGTTAATAGGAAAAGAATTATCGACATAGATTTAGTGGATACTATCTAATAGGATTGTTTAGATTGGTGCAAAGTAATAACTAAGCAAAACATCGAATATGATGTTTAATATGAAGGAAAGGTAAGGGTTAGTAAATTAGACACACGTAGTCGGACCAAGGTACGGGGTGAAATTACCTAAATATCAAACCAAGGATTTAGAGACACATAACTTATTACTTCGCATGCAAGATATTAGGGAAGAATTGTTATAAGCTAGGATAATAGCATTATGAACCTATGGGGAATACTTATCCCTTATTTTCTCTCACAACTTGATAAACACCAATAATTCACTCTTTTTACTTGTTTGATTTTACAACATGGAAAAACTTTTGTTTCACCCCCCCCCCTTTAATTACTAGTTTTCAGAAAGGTTTTGACTAAATATAGGTTATCCTACATTAAAGTTAAGTCTAAATCATTTTCCTCGTGGGATTGACCCCAACCTAATAGTTGGTTTCTTTAGTTGATACAACCGCTTATACTTCTTTAGGGAGTGTAATTTGAGCGTATCAAATTTTGGCGCCTCTGCCGGGGAGAGTGGCTTTTAGAGTAACTTTAATATCAATTACTAAACCTTAGTTAATAATTTCCTAATTTTACTTTTTTTCTTTGTTTTTGTGCTTTTCAGGTCTAGCTCTAGTGTATGCCAAATACACGGAGTCGAGGAGAACCAATACTTCCATTCGATCAAGAATTGAACTGTACACTCCGAAAAATGAATGATCAATAGAATTCCAAAAATAAAGGTGACGGGACCGGCTGTCTACTTCCTCCGCCATTTGATGGTCAGAAGCAAGTGATTGTGGAGAACCCTGGTGATGGTTCTTTGAGGAGGCAACCTCCTTCTCCACGCCCTCAAGAATTTTATAGGGGAAATGTTAACATCATCGATTCTAATGGGTCTCTAGTCCTATCTCCTCTACTACAGGGTTATACATTCGTGGTAACTAGTAGCCTGATGCAGATGCTCATCGCTATAGGTTTATTTTCGGGGCTACCATATGAGAATCCACATGCTCACATCGCCAAACTGAGGCCGCTGTGTAAGAGTTGTGTAGGGAGGCCAGACTTGGACATGGACGTCATCGGTTAAGAGTTTTCCCTGTCTCATTGACAGGAGAGGCCGCAATTTGGTTCACTGATTTTCCCTATAATTAATCTATTCTTGGGAGCAGATTAGGGATGTGTTCCTAGCATGGTATTACCCGGTGTCTAAAAAGCTCAACCACAAATATAGAGTTTACAAATTTGTGGCATTGCCTAGGGAGTCGATGAGTAGCTCTTGGGATTGGTTCACCTCATTTGTGAGAAGTGTCCCAAACCACCGCATTGATGATGAGTCATTGAAAGAGTACTTCTATTGGGGGCAAGATGATAACAATAAGGGAGTATTTGATACTATTGCGGGTGGTTCTTATGGTGAGTGCACATATGCAGAGATCGCAGAGAAGTTGGAGAAAATCTCTCGCAACAATAAGGCTTGGAGCATTGGGAAGTCGGACACTGGAAGAAACACCTTTGTAGTGCAAGTTACACACAACCTGGCTGCAGATGATATCCGTGAAGAGATGGCTCAAATGAGAACTGAAATTGGGTTGTTATTGAAACATGTCACTAGAGGTGCAGAGAAAGTAAATGCGGTAAATTGTGGGAGTTAATGGGGATTAAGAGAATGAGGGAGGGAAACGGTTGAGGGGAATTTTAAAATATGTGAGAGGGTAAATGAACAATTATTTTTTTATATAGTCTATCGGGTTGGGTTGGGTCACTGGTTTTAGTGAACTAATGGTACTCCATCGACGGTCTGTAAGTGAATCGACGGTTCGTCGATTATGCTCTAACTTAGAACAAACTATAAAACATACCTTGGATCTACGGGCATCATCGACGGTCCGTAGATCTGTGCACCAGACTAGTTTTTGCAGAATTCTTTTGGTTTGGTCCCTGCACATTTAGCACCCATTAAGCCATTCTTTTTGTGCTTTCTGGACACTTTTTAGACGCGGACCCTAAACTACTCTCTACCCCACAGACTAAAAAAATAAAAGTAAATTTTAACTCATGACATTGAGTAAATGAAAAATGAAACAAAAGAACGCAACTATTCCTACAAAGAGAAAAAAAACATATTGTTGGCTAGAGGATACACATTGGGTTGCCTCCCAAGAATCGCTTGATTTAAAATCGAGGCACGAATCAAGACCCTTGATTACTCAGACTTTATCAGGGTGATATGTCTCAACCTCTTCATGGGAACTCTCCGCACGCCTAGGTAGATCTTGATTCTCTGCCCATTTAGCGTGAACCTTGCACCTTTCTTATTTTCCAACTCAACTGCTCCATGTGGGAACACTTTAGTGATCAAGAATAGACTAGTCCATTTGGACTTGAGTTTGCACAGAAACAAGCGCAGCCTAGAGTTACACACAAGTACCAAATCCCCAATTACAAATTCGCCTTCTCAATCTTTTGGTCAGGGTACTTCTTCATCTTCTCTTTGTAGAGGGCTGAACTTTCATATGCTTTTAGGCTAAGATCATCAAGCTCATTCAACCCATTAAGTCTCTGTTCCACTACTTCATTCCAATCCATCTTCAGTTTCTTCATCCCCCAAATTCCCTTGTGCTCTAACTAAATCGGCAAGTGACAAGCCTTACAATATACAAGTTGATATTGATACATACCTATAGGAGTCTTGTATGCTGTCCGGTAAGCCCAAAGAGCTTCAGGTCGTCTCCTTGACCAATCCATTATATTAGAATTCACCGTTTTTGACAAGATCTGCTTGATTTCTCTGTTGGACACCTTAACTCACCCACTTGTTTGTGGATGGTAAGGAGTGACTACATTGTGGAGAACCCCATATTTCTCCATTAACCCTTTGAACAACTTGTTTCAAAAGGGGGATCCCCCATCAGTAATAATAGCCCTAGGTTTACCAGATCTAGAGAAGATGTTCTTTTTCAAGTATGCGGTGACACTCTTCCTTTCATTGTTGGCAAGTGCTATGGCTTCCACCCATTTTGACACATGATCCACTACTACAAGAATATATTTCATACCATAAGAACTCACAAACGGTCCCATAAAAACAATGGCCCATACATCAAATAGATCGATCACTAGAATGGGATTTAAAGGGAGCTCTTGCCTATTCGAAATGCCTCCATCTCTTTGTCACTATCACATTCCTTGGCGAACTCATGAGAATCTTTGGGGATGGTTGGAGAATAGTACCCACACTGCAAAATCTTATGTGTAGTCCGGGTACCACTATGATACCCACCTAGAGGCGAGGAATGACATGCCTCCAAATCACTTAGCATCTCCACTTTCGGCACAGACCGGTGAATAATCCCATCAACACAACTCCGGTATAAATAAGGTATATTCCAAAAGATCTTTTTCACATAATGCATGAAATTTTTGCTTTGATGGAAGGAAAAGTCAAATGGGACTATATCACTAGCTAGATAATTCGCAAAATCGGCGAACCACGGAATCAAGTCATGAGAAGTGGCCAATACATGCTCATTAGGGAAGGCATCATAAATTTCAGCCTTTTCACCCAACTCTCGCATAGCTTCATCCTCTAATTTGTACAAGTTATTAGCAACTTGATATTTGATCCCTTTTATATCTTTCACCTCAAAATCAAACTCTTCCAATAGTAGTACCTATCTAATCATTGTTTTCACATCCTTCTTTGCCATCAAATATCTCAAAATGGAGTGTTCTATATGAACTATGACTCTCGTGCAAAGCAAATAAGAGAAATTTTTTTTGAAAGCAAATACCACCGCAAGGGGGAGCTCTTGTTAAGTTCACAGTGTAGATCTTTTGTCCCTCATTTAGAGCCTTACTGGCATAATCAATTGGGTGAAGGATTTATCCCTCCCTTGTCCCAACACCACACCAAGAGCAACCCCACTAGCATCACACATTACCTCCAATGCGGGGAAATAATAATGGGTGTAGACACCAACTTCTCCTTCAACTCTCCAAATGCCTTCAGACAGGATTCATCGAAATAAAAAATTTACGTTCCTTCTCATGTAACTTGCACTGAGGATGTGCTATTTTTGACAAATCGTAATAAGCCTCCAGTAAAAGCCCATATGCCCAATAAAACTTCTCACGTTTTTTACAGAGATGGGTGGAGGAAGTCTCTCTATAACCTCAACTTTGGCTCGATCAACCTCTATCCCCTTCTATCATATGCGATGGCCCAATACAATTCCCTCTTTAACCATGAATCATGTTTCAGAATTTAGCACGACCTTGCAACCTTCACATTATTTGACATCCTTGACTAAGTGACTCAAAATCTGATTAAAAGAGTAGTCAATAACTAAAAAGTCATCCATAAACACCTCAATTGTTTCCTCCACCATATCAGAGAATAAGCAGGATTGTTTTGAATATTCATTCTGCGAAGTGTGCGGTTTAGTTATGGATCAAGTGGAAGTATTGGTTCTCCTCGACTCTATGTACTTGGCATACACTAAAGCTAGACCTGCGAGAGACAAAATAAAATAGAAAAAGTAAAATTAGGAAATTGTTGACTAAACTTCGGTAATGTGCTTTAAGTTAATCTAAAAACCACTTTCCCCGGGAGTGATGCAAAAATTGATACGCTCAAATTTACTTCTCGAGAAGAAATATAAGCGGTTGTATTAAGTAAAGAATCCAACTATGAAGTTGGGGTCGATCCCACAAGGAAAATGATTGTGACTTAACTTTAACCTACAATTACTTCTACATGACAATATGAATATTTCTTATCTCATGGTTCATTCTAAACAAGTGGAATATAGTAGGCTATGGAGGAAGAATAGGGAGGCCAAGAAGGCCATGTCTTATAAGGTTGTTCTTCAAAGGGTAGTCTTGACATTCAAGGGAAGCCTAGGTTCAAGAAGAGTTTGTCTAATCATGTTCCTTCCGAATTTCCCAAGGCTCATGATGATAGGGTGTTTAAACCTAAGTCTTAAAAGGGAAGATGTAATAGCTCACTAAGCAAGAAGCTATGTAGTGGAAAGTGTGGAAAGAAGTATTATGGTGATTGACTTGTTCGGATGGACAACTGATTTGGGTGCGGCCTAAGAGGACACCAGGTTAGAAATTGCACTAATTTGAAAGGGGCAAGATAAAGGTAGTGGGCAATATCAAGCTAGTGGTTCTAATGTGGATGCTCAAAAGAGGAATCACTTTTATGCAGATTACTCTAGGGATGAACAAGAGAGCTCTCCCGATGTGGTTACCGGTATGTTACAAGTCTTCTCAATTGATGTTTATGCTTTACTTGATTTAGGTGATACTTTGTCTTTTGTTACACTTTTGATACCTAAAAAGTTTTATATTTTGCCCTACATTCTGAATGAGCCTTTTATGGTAACTACCCCGGTAGGTGAGTTGGTGGTTTGCAAAGAATGTATATAGAAATTATCCTATAATGTTGACAAATGGAGTTACTCATGTTGAATCAGTAGAAATTTATTCGGTTGATTTTGATTTAATTTTGGGGATGGGTTGGTTGCATGATTGTTTTGCTTCCATTGATTGTAGAACAAGAATTGTCAAGTTCAATTTTCCTAATGAACCCATCTTAGAGTGGAAGGGGGTAAATTCTATTCCTAGAGGTCGTAACATCCTTTGTCTTAAGGCTTGTAAAATGGTCTCAAAAGGGTGTTTATATCATATTGTAACAGTAAAAGATTTACTCCAAAATCCTCCCATTGCGTTAGTCCTCGTAGTGAGGGAATTTCCGAAGGTCTTTCCTAATAATCTTCCCATAATCCCCAATAAGAAATTGATTTTGGTAATGACTTACTACTGGCTACCAACCCTATTTCAATTCCTCCTTATCGGATAGCTTCGACTGAATTTAAAGAGTTGTAGGTAATTCAAGGACCTACTAGACAAATGCTTCAGTAGACCTAGTATTTCTCCATGGGGTGCTCTCGTATTGTTTGTGAAGAAAAAGAATGGGTCCCTTAGAATGTGTAATCATTATCGCCAACTCAATAAAGTCACTATTAAAAACATGTATCTTTTCCCTCGCAGATATTCATACAAATTTTAAGGTGATTTACTTAGTTCCTATACTTGGTAACTACAACATTTACAAAATAAGTATTTTCAAAATCAAGTGTTCTAATAGTTTAAACATTAATGTTATATTTGAATGTTTTGAAGATCTTGACATACTTTAATGATTTTTGTTAATAACTTTATTCAAAAAAGAGGGTTGGTTACAAATAATAAAGGTCTTCTGTAATATTTGAAGTCACATCACCTAAAGAAGAATAAGAATTCATAAGTTCAAAAATACAATCAAGGAAGATGATAAAATAATATGTAAATGTCAAATACTCTATATGATAGGGAATGGGCATCTTCTATAAACCCTCCTAGACTCTATACAATCACCAACTTGTGTAGAGACAAAAAAACGTTCTAACAATACAACAGGGAAATAATCAAATCTTATTGCCACCTATGGCGTCATAACAGACAAAGTATAACTGGGATTAAAAAATCCTATGCATCTTTATATAAAAGTTTTAACATACCAATGACCAAGTCTGGAGAATTCTCCTATTAATCTTGTTTTGGAAAGCATAAAAGTGGTTTTGTTTTGAGTAATTAGGGTTTGAACAACTAGGAGGAGCTTGATTGCCCTCTCTTCCCTTAGCTGTAAGCATTGTTCAATCTCTAATTTGACGACCACTATTACCACACCCATAGAAACCGTCCATACCGGTTACACACTTACCTTCGTGCCTCCTTCCTCACTTAGTACAACTAGACCTATAAGATGAACATCCATTACAATTACTACTTTGAGACTTGGGGTTAGCCATCCTATCTGTAATGAACTTGGAATGAGCATTGGAGGACCATTTGTTAGAAATCCTTTGTCGCCCTTTTCCATTGAACCTTGTTTTTGAAAAGTTCCCATCATCGATATTATCACTCTTTGCATCTCTATTGTTTTCCTTGAGTTTTTCTTCCTCAATTTGGTTGGAATGAACCATAAGACCTGAGATATCTATATAATGGATTGGCATTATTGTTTTGCAATCTTTTTCTATCATGCAGGACACACGTGTCAGGAACTTACTGATCTTAGCCCTAGAGTCCGCCATCATAGTTAGAGCGTACTTGGATAGTTGGGTGAACTATTGAAAATACCCACTCACTCTCATAATCACTTGATGAATTTTAATAAAATATTGTACCTTTGCTTCCCCTATATCAAGGAGAAAAAACGTATCAACGAATGTGGATTTAAATATTTCCCATTCTACGAGGCCTGCGCCTACTGACCTTTGTTCCTTCCATTGATTATATCACACTTGAGCAACACCTTTCAATAGGTCAGAGGACAACTCTACCTTCTCTAGTAGATTCAACCGTATATAGCCAGTACCTTATACGAATCATTAATATCCTCTTGAGGATATCTCTCAAATTTGAAGTCATAGTATATTGGAGGGTTCATCCTAGAAAAGTATCTTACTCTTGAATTCACAGTAGGGTTAATGGACTCCATAACCTCTCAAATGTCTTATGTCGTCAAGGCTTGAGCAAACATTTGAAAAGTCGACCTAACCTTTGCATTTGTTACATTCTTGTCCAAAGGTTCAACAAGAGCTCGAGGAGATTGAGGATGAGCTTCTAGAAGCACATTGTCTTCCTCATATTTCTTGAGAAATCCCTTTGAGTAGTCATATCATGTAGACTATCATGTAAGTATTAGGAGAAAGAATTTATAGAGTTAAACTCTATAGCATGACTTATAAGTAATTAAGGAACTGGAGTTTCCTAAACATCTTGAAGATTCTCGTTCATAAATGTGGTGTACTTCACACTCTTGAACAAGACACTACTAGACGTTGCTTATGAGACATCATGCAAGGAAAATTCTAAAACTTGTGCTTTGATTACCATGTTTTTCACAACCTAGGGTATCCCTAAATGTAACATATAATTTAGATATCCAAAGGACACTACACAAGTCACTTAGTTCTCATAACATAAGAAATACAAAAATAAGAGTAAAACACATTTAAAGTCTAAAACTTTTATTATAAACAAAAGTAGATATCAGTACACATTGCCTTGTTATAGCCATTTATGACAACATTGAATGAAATAGGGTGTAGCCCACACATGTGGAAAGAATATACATAATATAAACTAGAAAATAAGAAGTCCATCCTTACACCATGAGGACTCAACAAGCATAGGAACACAATCAAATCCAAGCTCTACACACGAGAATACAACCTTGACAACTGGACCCTACACTTGGGGAAATGTCGATAATAGTAGGCTTTAGTACAAAAATGCACTATGTTTAATAGAAACGCATAAAACACTTAAAACATGAGAAAAGGTGACATTTAATTTTAAATAAGGAACTTTATGATGTCTAAAAATCATCATGAAGTTAGTTGGAAAACATAACCCATAACATCATCTTGAATTCAAGACAACATTATCTTTTTAAGTATAGATTACTTACATAATACTCCTTTAAGCATGCCTTCGTTCAAATATTAAAACTCTTGTTATTGTGGTAATAAGCCTTAAGAGACGTGAGACCATGTGAGCCTAACATGGAATCAAGTGACCCATTCATAGAAAAGGGTTTGTCTAGTTGCCTAAGGTAGAACCGATAACTCTTAGCTTAGGTGGAACCAATACTTTAAAACCCTATGAGGGAAAATAGTTTATGAGATATGGATATTGTTACTAGAAACTCGAGCTTACTATGGGAAAGCTTCCATGTCATAGAATATCCACTTGGAACTAAGCATTAAATTCTCAAAGAGTAGTTATTATGGCTATTCTTAACTCTATGAATCAATAAAGGATGACCTTGGCATAACAATTAAATATAAATCACTAGAAATCTCATTAGTTACTAACGAATGGGTTCCCTTGGCCGACTGGTTCAAGGTAAATCATTAAGATAACTCTTTTAGATCATGCCTAAAAAAACCTATCACAATTCATGAATTCATGCTTTTATATTTAATTAGTTGAGAAAACCTTTCAACCTTAAAAAACATTAATTACTCATGCATATATGTGTACATCAGATTGTCCTTTCAACAACACAACAAAGACAATGACATGATATTTACTCTCAAAGTATCTTCAATACAATTGAATAGATTTAATAGAAAATGCATAATCTCATACTTTACCTCCTTGTGGTTCAAACCTTCATTCAATCCGAATATATAGAATTCTAGAATTATACATGTATATCATAATAATTCAAGTGATTCGATAACCTCATGCATTTATTCATAGAACTCCTCTTTTATTACAGATACCCAGATCATATCATCAACTTTAAGAAATATGGGAATTTAATGGGTTATTGGGGATACATCATAAAAATGATAGGAAATTTTAAATTCATATTAAATATAAAATAATTCAACCATTAGAATCGATTTTTAAAGGAGCCCATGACTTTGGAATAAAACCCTAACAATTAGAGATTTCTACCTTTTAAATTTGGAGATTTTGAGAGGACTCCATGGATGAAAACTACCATACCTTAATAAAATAATCCCAATGAAGTTGATGTATAAATTTTTTTTCTTGAAACATGTAACGACTCGAAAATGAAAGCTTAAACTAGAGACAAACATCTTTGTGTTGATTTTATAATGAGGGTCCTTGTCTTGTAATATTGTCCTGAGCTTAAAATTTTAGTGAGTCAATGTCAAGGCATATGTTAGGATCAATGCCAAAAGAACCTTTTTCATATTGTTTAAGGGTACTTGCGCTTGTGCCATTCCATGGAAGGAAAGGCCTTAGCCAAAGGCCAAGGCTTCCAACCTCGGTTAGGTACTGGCCCAAGGCCCCACGGATAACATTACGGTCAGTGGGCATGACCAAGACTTGTAGGAGTGGCCTTGAAGATGCCTTGGTGTAATGTGAGGCAAGGTACTTTGGCCAAGAAACTATTTGAAACTTCATGGACCACTTCACAACCAGTATTCTTAACCAGGACCTGTCAAGATGTCTCTGCAGATGCCTTAGCATTTTGGGGGCTTTGCAAGGAAAAGTGTAATGACTCGAAAGCACCCCCTAGTCTCCACATAGTGTATTGAACATCCAGGGGGTCTTACACAAGCCCTTAGCATTCATTAATCGCAGTTTCATAAAATAGTGTGGAATTTAAAATCTTTTTAAATGAAAATCATATGTCTTAAGAGCCAACACTTTTTACAAGATGTCTTTATAAGCAAGGAATACTACTCTCATAATGGACAACATAGACCCAAACTTTAAGAATCTCAAACTAGGTACACGTACCATACATTGAAAGAAAAATACAATTTCTTATAAAAAAATTTAAATGAAAGAGAAACTAGAATAGGAAGTGTTGTGCTCGACATATGACGACATACAAAAATCTTGAGAGAATTTCTAAGTTCAAAGCTTCACCTCTAAAGAACACCTTACTTGACAACTCCTACATTATGTATAAAATAGAGGAAAATATTGCATTAGTACAATTAAGCACTAAGTATGATAGCGATGCAAAAACATGCTTAAAAAGGGACGTTTAGTTGAAAACTATGCATTATGTCAATTTAGTAAAATCCTCATGAAAATCATACATGATTCGTTGAAACCAATCACATGAATATAAAACCATTCATTACAATGAGAAACATTCATTACATATAGATCATCACCTTTCTTTTACCTCTTCACCTCAAGTATCCGTCAAGCATCACTTTGCGCAATTTGTCGATAATGTCCCATTCAAGCATCCACACTCAAGTAACACTCTATGATCACCCAAGATGGACTCACATTCTACCTTCTTGAAATCAACCACATGTATTCATAAGACATTGAATAATCATAATCATAATCATCACATCAGGACCATACCCTAGGATAACTCTAAGTTACACTAGTGCAAAGTGAAAGTAGCATCCCATACTATTAATCCCACTTAGTGCTCACCTAGGATCACCCTAGACTAGGGACTCACATTAAACAAGTTAAAATACCCTCATTAACATTATAAATACAATCAACACACTTCATTAACATCATATAGAAACCTATTTATTCATTAACATTATAAGGACACACTAAGACCCCCTTCAAATGCTACTTGTGCAATGCATAGAAGGCGTCCCATTCCACCACCTACCCGATGTAGTACACCCTTAACAATTCATAGTTCAGTACATTATTTTGTGGGGGTAAGCTTACGGTACATAAACCACGAATGCATAACATGGAATCCCGGTATTAACACCTACAATATTAGATATCCCCACTTGCATAAGGGACGATAATTTATTTAGCCTTTAGGTGGAAATCCACTGGCTAGTCTTATATGGGCTCTTAGTTAAGGGATAGGGAGATCGCTACTGAGTACCATTCCTATACAAACGTGAGGGTACCCATCTTAAGAGATTGTTACTAAGTATCTGACCTCTACTCACAGTAGAGTAGTTATCTCTATCATATCCGCCCGACTCTTAGCATTGATCCCCACAAAGTATTAGACTTTCATTACATTCATTCATTATAGGTAAAATGATTGCTACTAAGAACTCCACCTCTACTAACGGGAGCGCACCCATCCCAACCTATGAAACATTTATCTATAAAGCTCTTAGGAATATTAAGATTGTTACTAGACACTCCGCCTCTACTATTGTGAGAGCATCCATTCCAAAATCTCCCATTCATTCATAGGAGTACAATTGAGGAAACCTCTAAATAAACTGGCATTCATTACATTATAATTATCTCAATTCATTCATTTATTCATGTGAATGAGTGAATATATGAGAAAGCCTTTTTCACAACCACCATTTTTTATGACATTGTCTTCTAAGTATGATACTACTCTATTCATAATCATACACACACAAATATACTTCACATTATACACCAATAGTCATACTATATTCAAGAATCACATGCATAACTTTATAATACACCTCTATACATACACATCATAACATTATCTCACTTAAAATTCAATGCTTAAAGTCCACGATCACAACACACATACATATATGTAATAGGTAAACACCGTAACCATAAATGGACCGCACCACACAAGAACAATTCTATAAAACTAGAGCAATTTAGGTCAACTTACCCTCCATCAAAGCCTTGATAACTTTATAAATTCGTTGTTTGTCCTCAAGCGACGCACTATGACTTACTACACAATCTTTGTACAATAATATTCATGTTTTATCCTTTGCAATCATTTGGCTATCAATCCCGACTAATCCCATCAAATCTATGCATGCTATCACTATTAGGCTTGACTTTTGTGGGATTCAAACATGACACAGACTCACCATGCACTAACACCTATCCTCTCCAATTTCTCACCGAGGTGCTAACAATTCCGGTATTGCGACTAGTGTCCTCACTTTAGAACAAAATCCTCATTTTTCACACAGTGATTTCAGTTTGAGTATAAGGATTACATTTCAACACTCGCTCTCAGAACAAAGTCACACTCATTCATACCTATTGCCATAAGCTTGCCCTTATTTTCACTGCCTTAAGTTCGCTATACAACCCTTAGGATCACGATAGGACTTTTTTATCTTGTAACGTAGGCTCAGAGTCAGGTAGGGTATATTTAGGTATACTTTAGTGAATTTTTGCCCTCCTTGACATATTGGCTAAACCTTCCACCCTATATCACTTTATCTCGCCCAGTTTCTCCTATTCTTTCACCTTGCTGTTTCCCTTCTTTCTTCATTTGCGTAAGTGACTCTTTTCTTTTCATGTTTGTAATTCTTGAATATATATATTTTTTTTAACGAGTTCTTGAGTCACTTTACTTTTGTTCTTTCTCTCTCTTTGTTCTTTCAACCCCACTTTCCAGAGCATTCGTCAAAACAGCCACCCTCAACTCATGGCTTTGCCATAAGTCAAGGTACACAATACCCAAAACCGGGTCAGGGCCATAACGAAGGTTGTTTATACATTAGCCACCCTCAACTTATGCTTTTGGCATAAGCTGAGGTGCACATGTCCAAGGAGGGACCAGGGCCAACATATTGTTCCCAGAAAAGATCAGTTGGGGTGAAAAAGAAAGGTCTAATTTTAAGCTCAAATTATTTGGATCAAAGAAGGATAACTTTCATTTGGTTTCTTTATTTAGGCTCGAAATGGGCTATATTGAATAAGGGCCTATGATCCTTTCCTAATTGTTTGTGACAGCTTACTTTTAGTAGGACTAACCAGGCAAGTTCTAGCTCAGTACCAATAGTGGACTATTCAACTTTCCTCACACTCACTTGACATCTCATCACTATACCAGATTATCAGACACCTAGTTTGACTTGAAGATTTAGGGTAATGCAACAGTGTAACTCTATTTCATGTTTAGAGCCACACAATTATCAGTTACTACACCTAGTCATGCAACATTTTCCAGTTTTATCGGGATATCATTTTAGCCATCATGCTTCAGAGTTAAACTATGTACAAAAGATATAACGTGCCGGTTCAACAGAAAAATAATCAGTCTTTTGGGGAAAAAGAACACAGGCAAGAAAACCCCAAAAGAGGATAGTGAGTTGGGCTACTCAGACTTCACCCTAACACTCACTTTCCATTTACCCCACCCCCAACAAAAAGCATGCAATTGTCCCCAATGCATAAAAAAAATCTAACGATTAGAGGGGTAGGTGAAGCAAACCTGTGGCGCATAGCGCCGTCGATCAGCAAGCTGGTGGGTCCGGTTTCTCGAAACCCACAGCCTCTGCAATCTGGACACCCTCAGTGGTGTCCTCAGCAATCTGGACACCCTCAGTGGTGTCCTCAGCAACAACCGCACCCTCAGTGCCTCCTGCGGTCTCTACAGTATGGGAGCTAGACGCCCCAGCCGCTATCTGCGATGCTCGGATCCGTTGTGCCTCCGCCTCAGCAAGTGAGGCTCTCCTCGCGGCCTCCATCTCTCGGCGCTCCTTCTTCCTTGCTCGCGCCTCATCCTCTGATCGATCCCTACGCCTCTTGGCACTCTCTCGAGGGGAGGGTGGGGGAATGTCTGGAGTAGGAAACAGGGCCGCCAATACAGTATCCTCAGCAGGATCGACAGCCTCCGGTACTCTTGCCGCTAGGATCGTGTCGATGTCTGCCCGAAGACTGGAGACTGCAGCCTGAAGAGTCGACACATCTACCGGAGGGGCTGGTCGAGCTAATACTCTCAATTCAAAGGCATCGAGGCGCTGGTGAACCTCAGCAATCTTCCGCTGCATCTGCCTCTTCATTCGCGCTTCAGACTCAGCAATAGACTTCTGCATCCACGGCTGGATATGATGCAGAAAAGTGGCCATTGTGCCTCCATTTTTGGACTCGAGCAAGCGGGCTGGTGTCGGTAGAGTAGAGGGGCTGTGCTACTACCCGGGATAGACTCGACCGGGGTAGTGTCCGTGGATGCCTGTGTAGCTGTGCGGGCCTGGGCCACCGTATCCGCAAGATCATCCGATAGTGGTGGCAGCTCTGGACGGGGCCCTCGACGTGGGGCCAACTCATTGGCCTCGTCTCTGATGAGGCCGACGTCAACGGTACCCGGCGGGGTCCTCAACTGATCTATGTGCCATATGGGCACACCTGCAGACCTGCAAAGGGCAAAGATCATGCACGGAAAGGGGTAGGTGGTGGTGACCTTGAATGCCCTCTCGTGCATGACTGCCTGGAGAAGCCATGCATAGTCCACCTCGAAGCCGGCTATCATCGCCGCCATCAGCACTGCTCGATCCCAGGTGACTATGTTATCAGCAGCTGTGGGGAAAGGCAGTGACGCACGAGCAGCCACAAGAACTTGGCGACGAACGTGAGGTTGGCCTTCTTGATGGCCCCCTTTGGCTCGGTGACCAATCGGCACCCTCTCCGTCGACTGATAAGTGTAGGGCCATCCACCGCTTGGTGGTCTCCCTCAGTGCTGGCTCTCGCAGGAAATGTCCATCCTTCACTACCTGCCAGCGGTAGTCAAACTCGGCAGTGGTGGGGGTCCGAGTAGCAGCTGCACTCTCGCCGTATAGGAACCGGCGGATGGCGGGCAGGGAAATGTCAACCTGCACGCCCGGACTAGAACCTGCTCCAATGGGGCCTGTTTCGCGGGAGCAGCCCGCCTGTCGATCTGTGATCGGAGAGTCGCTACGTAGGACGCGTAGAACTCTCGGACCATCTCCTCACTGTATCGTCCCAACGGACGGGCTGTCCACTCTAGGCGATGCCTGGTGAATGATGTTGTGGATCTCCGGCATCGAGGGGAGACTCCCTGTAAGTACCCGCCGCTCCAGGGTGAGTGTTCGAGTCATTACTCCTTTATCGGTCAAGAACTTGCGTCGGAGTAAACCTGAAACTGGCCTTCAACGCACCACCGGTTTGGCTGGTCAGAGGCTGGGATGGGGTGGGGACCGGGCTGGTGCGCCGGATGTGGAGTCTGAACTGTCAGCCTCATCAGACGAGGCCGACGCTGCAGCAGTGGCGGGTGCGGGAACCTCAGCAGATCCTGAAGCTTCCTCGGACCATGATACGCCTAAGGAGCCAGACACTCCTTCCTCGTTTGTGGCCGACCCAGAGGGTGTGCCGGTCAGTGTGCGCTCCTCATCAGACTGGGAGGCAGTGACTACGCCGGACGCCACCGTCTTGGGTGTGGCTCTGGGGGCACATGTAGCACGGAAAGGGGCGGAGGTGCCTGGGGGCATGTATTCAGGGTCCCGCTCATCATCAGACCTGATGATCAAGCGTGCAGACGGGCCACAGACTTGGATCGCCCGCGTGCGTAAGCTCGGTCTTGCTTGGGTGCCATAGTAGGTAGTACCTGCAAAGGGTCACTATTAGTACGAGTAATGTCAAACAAGACAGCAAGCCATTCAACATAAAACATTTCAAATAGTGTGTTAGTGATAGTGAAACTGTATCACACGACGGGCCAGATGACGGCTCGTCGTGGATACGACGGACCGTCAGGAGGTCCGTCGTGTTGTACTTGGTCAAAGGATATAGAAAGAACCCTGAACGAGGGGTCTCTGACCATCATGACGGTCAAGCAGGACGGACCGTCGTTGAGACGACGGTCCGTCGTAAGAGTCCGTCGTAGGACACTTAGAAAATGTTGGGAGACCCTTATCAGGGGGTCTCTGACCATCATGACGGAAGTGCAGGGCGGACCGTCGTGGGTGTGACGGTCCGTCGTTGGACACTTGGAAAATTTTTGGAGACCCTTTTCAGAGGGGTCTCTGACCACCATGACGGTCGTGCAGGACGGACCGTCGTGGGTGTGACGGTCCGTCGTAAGTGTCCGTCGTTGGACACTTGGAAAATTTTTGGAGACCCTTTTCAGAGGGGTCTCTGACCACCATGACGGTCGTGCAGGACGGACCGTCGTGGGTGTGACGGTCCGTCGTAAGTGTCCGTCGTTGGACACTTAATAAATTTTTGGAGACCCTTTTCAGAGGGGTCTCTGACCACCATGACGGTCGTGCAGGACGGACCGTTGTGGGTGTGACGGTCCGTCGTAAGTGTCCGTCATTGGACACTTGGAAAAATTTTGGAGACCCTTTTCAGAGGGGTCTCTGACCACCATGACGGTCGTGCAGGACGGACCGTCGTGAAGACAACGGTCCGTCACAGGCGTCGTTGGGGAGGGTGCTAGTGCTTATGCGACGGACCCTACGACGGTCCGTCGTGTATACGACGGACCGTCATCGGGGTCTCGTTCTGACTATCAGAGACAGAACTGTAGGTACCCTAAGCAACCCAATGAACCCACATGGTCTTGTTGTAGTGTTGTGGACCTATATGTGTCTATCCCAACTACCTAGGAAACTATTAATGTGAAATCACCTATGTCTAGGGTTATTAACATGGCAAATTCAAACATTTAGAGCCTAGGTCTAGACATACATATCATATCAAGGGAACAAGATACGACTAAGAACGAATCTAATACTAACTAATAAATAAAAATACAAGAGAAATGAGTACAAATTTAGAGACACATACCTTGGAAAGGAGAGAAAACACAAGTGGGGAATGATTCAGGTGGCAAGGTAGATACCAAAAACAACAGCACCGACGAGCAACTGATAGTAATAAAGTTTGGGGAGATTGTGGGAGTAATGATCAGTGGGGGAAGTGTGGAAGTTGAAAAGAGAGGGGAGATGAAAGGAAGTTGGAAGTAATGGGGTGGAATATGGAGGTGTGGGGAGTATAAACGGTCAAATTTTGAAAAGGGGTCCAGCCGGGTCGGGTCGGGTTAATTTCATTAATCGCGCGACGGTTCCCCGACGACGGTCCGTCGCACATGCGATGCCCCGTCGTAGTTTCCGTCGTGTGTGCCCGTCGTAGTTTCCGTGGTGTGACGGTGCATACGACGGTCCGTTTAAGTCGAGACGGTCCGTCGTTGTATCCGTCAGTGGCTACTGCAGAGTAGTTTTCTGCAGAATTTCCTGGTGATGTGCTTGCAAATTTAAAACCCATTTATAGAAAAAATGCTACCATTATTAAAAAGACGATAAGTATTGGGTTGCCTCCCAACAAGCGCCAGAGTTAACGTCGCGGCACGACTGGGGACACTCGATTACTCAGACTTCATCAAGATGGTATGCCTCTATCACTTTATTCCCCGATGCTTTATGCCCAAAATAGAGTTTTATTCTATCTCTACTCTTCTTAAACCGCACTCCCTCCTTGGCTTTTAACTCAACTGCCCCATGAGGGAATACTTGGGTAACCAAGTAGGGGCCAGTCCATTTGGACTTGAGCTTGCCCGGAAGACAAGGCACCCCAGAACTGTCTACAAGTACCAAATCCCCAACCATAAACTCTTGTTTTGCAATTTTTTGTTCAGTTCCCTTCTTCATCTTTCCTTTGTGGGATATGGCAGATACCGATTGGAGCTCACCACTCTGCCTCATGGTCCTACAAATGTTGAAGGTGGCTTCTTCATTATTCAACCGAAATTTCATCTGTCCCTTCTCCATATCAACTAAGGCTCTACCTGTAGCAAGGAATGGCCTCCCAAGAATAATGGGCACCTCAAAATCGACTTCGCAATCAAGAATAACAAAATCTGCTGGAAAGATGAATGACTCCACTTTTACTAGCACATCATGGAGTATCCCTATGGGCTTTTTCACAGTCCGATCGGCCATCAGTAGCCGCATCGCAGTGGGTTTGGATCCCCCAAACCCAACTTCTTGTAAATTGAGAGGGAGGGGCATTAGATTTATGCTTGCCCCCAGATCACATAATGCTTTCGCAAAATGTAATGACCCAACTGTACAAGGAATAGTGAACGCACCCGGATCTTCTTTCTTTTGTACTAGGGATCTTGTAGCGATAGCACTACAATGCTGCAATCTATCATCATCCTCAACGTGACCGATCTTTTCTTGGTGACCAGATCTTTCATAAATTTGGCATAACCGGGCATTTGTTCTAGAGCTTCTACCAAAGGACATTGATAGAGAGCTGCTTCAACATTGTTATGAAGCGCCGTATTTACCATCCTCAGTCTTTTTCACTAATCTCTGAGGGAAGGGTGGTGGTGGCCTAGGCATGGGAATTACCTTGATGGGTACTTCTGCATCTTTTCCATTACTTTCATCTGCTTCACCACTACCCTTTACCACCTTATCATTATCCTTTCTCACATTTTTCTCAGCAGATGGCATGGGTGGGTCAATGGTTTGCCTACCACCCCGAGTAGTAATTGCCATACAGTGTGCATCATTCTTTGGATTTTGGACAGTGTTGCTAGGAAGAGTGCCCGGTTGCCGTGTGTTCACTGTCGCAGATAATTGGGCCACTTGCAATTCGATCTGTTTAATCGAAATTGCGTGTGTATCCACTTTTTGCCCAATACTAGCTAAATCACCCCTTAATTCTTTAATGTGCTCATCACTAGCATCGAACCTCCTCATCATTTTGTGCAACATATCCTCAACTCGCGCCATACTATCTCCACCATCCCTAGGAGTAACTTCACGATTTTGAGGAGGAACATAGGGTCCATTCCTGTCGTTTCTATTACATAGTTACCCTGTTGAAGTTGTTGTCGCGGTTGTAGTTACCATCTCGGACATAATGACCCTCACGGTTGTAGTTACCATAGTTCCGACCTTGGTTCCCTTGACCTTGGCGCCAATTATCCTGATTTGAGCCTTGGGCGCTTGGTCGGAAACCCCCATTGTTCATTGACTGCATAGGAATCCTCTCATAGTAACATTCACCGTTATGGAGTGGTGGTTTAGCCAAGTAGTTGACTGCATTTATCTTTTCTGCACCCCCAGTGACATGTTTAGTACCAACCCAAGCTCAGTTCTCATCTGAGCCATTTCCTCACGAATATCATCTGTGGCTGGGTTGTGAGTGGACTGCACTGCGAAGGTGTTTCTCCCTGTATCGGACTTCCTAGTACTCCAAGCTTTGTTGTTACGGGAGATTTCTCTAATTTGCAATCTCAGCATAAGGGCATTCTCCATAAGATCCACCTGCTATAGTGTCCAACACCGCTTTATTGTTATCATCCTGTCCCCGATAGAAGTATTCCTTCAGTGACTCATCATCAATACGGTGATTTGGAACACTTCTCAAGAATGAGGTGAATCTATCCCAAGAACTACTAACTGACTCTCCTGGTAGTGCCACAAAGTTATTCACCTGTCTTTGTGGTTTAATTTCTTGGAGACCGGATAGTAGCGTGCTAAGAAGACATCCCGTAGTTGGTTCCAAGTGAAGATGGAGTTGTATGGGAGCTCAGTAAACCACATAGCAGCCTCTCCCGTCAGTGAGAGAGAGGAAACACTCTGAGACCTATTACATCTAGATCCAAATCAGGCCTCCCCACACAACTTTTACACACTGCCCTTACCTTAGCTATATGGGCATGTGGATCCTCAGAAGGTAGCCCTGAAAACAAACCTCTGGCAGTGAGCATTTGCATCAGACTACTAAGTACCACAAAAGTGTGGCCTGTGGGTAGAGGAGGCAAAACCAGTGGCCCATCCAAATCTGCTATGTTATCATAGCCTCTGTAGTATGCTTGGGGCCGTGGAGCGGGATTCTTTCCCCTCTGTTGATGTTCACCCGGAGCATCGGGTAACATCTGACCATGAACATCAGCCAGGAGCTGGGATGTTCTGGTTTGGGTCCTCATCATTGATTCCCAAGTTTTGATTCATGTTGCGCAGTGTACGCTCTAACTCACGATCGTAGGGAAACAATGGTTCTCTTCTCTCCGTGTATTTGGCATACAGGGAGATAGTTCTGAAAAGAAATCAAAAACAAAAAAAAACAAAGTAAAATCAAGAAAATATCAACTAAACTATAGTAATAAGTTCAAGTTTCTAAAAGCTAAATTCCCCGGCAGCGGCGCCAAAATTTGATACGCTCAAACTTACTTCTCAAATGAGAAGTAAAGCGGTCGTGTCAAGTAAATAACCCAACTAGTGAGGTTGGGATCGTTCCCACGAGGAAAAATAGTCTAGACTTAACTTTCAACCTGTTATTACTATTGTTTGGTCAATACTTCTTGGAAAGTAAAAATATAAAAAGGGGGGTTTGTATTACCTAATGAGTAAAAATAACTAATGTAATTGAAAGAGACACTTGACAGCTTTTAATTTGTTGGTTTTAATCAATGAATTAAAGTAACTAGGGTTACGTGTTCCCCACAGGTTCGTAACTTGATAATTCTAACTATAACAATTCTTTCCTAGTATCTTGCATGCAAAGTGATAAGTTATGTATTTCTAAATCCTTGGTCCGGCATCTAGAAAATCTCACTCCGCACCTTGGTCCGGCTACGTGTGTTGTTGTTTCCTAACCCTTATCTTTACCTCATATTAAGCATCGTATTCGATATTTGACTAAGTTATTACCTCGTACCAATCAATACTAGCCTATTAGATAGTATACACTAAATCTATGTTAATAATTCTTTTCCTATTATCTACCTCCTTGGTCCGGCAAGTAGCATTAAGGCGAGTTCTAACGTTGTCATCCGTTAAAAAGACTTCTAAGCGAAAGAATTATTAATACATGCAAGACACTATTCTAGAATTGTTATTTAAGCTAGGGTTTATCTCATTATTTGCCTATGGTTCCCACAACCCTAGTTATGGAGTTTAGTTACTCATAGCCATAAACACAATATTCAAATATGTTAAATCAGAATTCATGTACTTACTTCAATGAGAAAGAATAAAGTCCGAAAATTTGCTTGATTAATCACCAAAAGTTACTTGTAAGAATCTCCAACAATCAAACACTCAAAAACACAAAGTCTAATAATCACAAAGTCTAACTATATGGAATTTGATAATCAAAGAGTCTAACCTCAAAAACGAGGTTTTTCGAACTATTTATAAAAAATAAAAACCTAATTAAACAAGGATTCTAATTTCTGGAAATCTGCCAAACGCGGGTGGGTCGACGGACCACGCGACGGACGTCGTGGTCATGACGGACCGTCGTGGGCTCCGTCGTCGCCCCATACTGGGTGCAATTTCTTCTGCTGCTTTCTTCATTCCCCTCGACGGCAAGTGTGACGGACCGTCATAGACACGACGGTCCGTCGAGGGTCTTCGTTTCAAAATACTTCAACTCTTGGAATCTGGGTATTGGGATCACTTCTCTGATCTTCACGACGGACCTGCAGGACGGACCGTCATGGCCATGACGGACCGTCACAAGCTTCGTAATCCCACACTTGGTCAGACTTCCCCATCTTCCTTCAGCAGCTTCTCTACGCTTCCACCTACGGACCGTCGCAAGCACGACGGACCGTCATAAGCTCCGTAGGTTGTCTCTTCTGCAATTTTTGCTCAAAATCTCCGCATTCAGCTTTGGACAGATTTCCTGCAAAACAAAGAGAAACTTATATCAAAATTAGCACAAAAAGGCTTTCGGACACACTAAACTTAAGGAAAAAAGCATTAATTATACCGTGAAACCACGGTATATCAATAACTTTATAATACACCTCTATACATACACATCATAACATTATCTCACTTAAAATTCAATGCTTTAAAGTCCACGATCACAACACACATACATATATGTAATAGGTAAACACCGTAACCATAAATGGACCGCACCACACAAGAACAATTCTATAAAACTAGAGCAATTTAGGTCAACTTACCCTCCATCAAAGCCTTGATAATTCTTTCTCAATTCTTCAACAATTCATCCAAATTATGCATGGACAAAAACACATAACAACAATACCACATAATATAACCACAATTCTATAAATATCTAATCACATTCATCAAACCCACTTCATAAGCCAATATCGGAGATTAGGAAAAAAAATGGGGTTTTAAAGGAATTCCATTAAAAATCATATTAAGAACCTTATTCAACCATGTTAAATCAATGTCATGACTTAGAAAATATTTTAATAATGAACCAATGTTTAGAATAGAAATTGGGAAATTTGATTGTCATACCCGAAGAGCATACCCCAGACGCGACCGACTTCTTTGTCGCCTAAGATGACTAAGACAGGCCCTTAGCATTCGTCATAAAAATTGAAGAAAATTTAAAACCTTACATTCAATATGAAGTATACTTAGACTTCATACTTAACATTCATAATGAAATACAATATTCTAAAAAATTGTCTCACATATATAAAACCATCTAAAGAGTACGAATTTTTACTTAGCCTATAAATAGTAAATATGTCATGTGGGCCTTAGTACAAAAGAGTTTAAAGAACATAACGTAAATAGCATATTCTTAAAACTACTAAAAGTCTGCATAAGCTAGAATGTTGAAAAGATAGCATCCCCGAATATGAGGACCTACCAAGACTTGGAGAAAGAGTTCCAAGCTTCATCAAATTGACCTCCTTAAACTTCAATGGTCGGAACCTACAGTTGTCGTAATATGATGTAATGGGGTTAGTACACCACATATACTAAGTACGGGTATATGCATATAAAATATAAAGACATGCATGAAAAAGGATCATTTATCATCGCTTTATAAAATATGATAAGTAACATGAAAGTCTTCAATGCACATACTATTAAACATATACAAGTTGAAGATTTCATCAATTTAAAGCAGGATCATAATCAAAGACGTATTATCATAGGGTCGTGTTAACATTCATATTAAATAGATAACATATACATAACATATAAAATACGTACCAATGATCTCATCCCTACTCTACAAGTGTAATGGTCACGTAAAGCCCCATTACCCCACACAACCAAGTAGATAAGATAGAAGACCACAAGTAAAGCTTTTCATATAACTTGTAACACAAGTAGTCATCACTTTATATAACAATATAATCCAATAAAATTTTCATCATAATGGAAAGCATCTCAAATAAGAGAAACATCATGTATCATAAACATATATATATATATATATATATATATATATATAATATATATATATATTATATATATGATATATATATAATATATAATATATATATATATATATATATATATTGTATATATTTCATGTTATCAAATTACATACGAACGTCTCTTAGGACTTTCCTTAGAATCAACTTGTGCAAGGTCTAGGTAGAGTCCGATACCCACCTATACTAAGTATACTCCTCAAGTCACCCTATTCAACATTTACTTACTTGTCTTTCATTTTACATGAGGGAACATTCTCCATAACCTAATAGACCCTGTGATCTAAACATGGAATCCGGTGTCATAAAACCCCACAACGAAAGAAGGCGGATCCATCCTATGGTGGAAACATAGGTCAAAAACCAGGAGATATATTAGAGACCAATAGTTCCACATTACATGGCAGCCTCAATCTCATGAGAGTCATTGTGACCTACATTATAACAAGGGAGGGAAACCTCTCATATCTAGTTCATCGGTGCTTATCTTAAGTCCCTTTCTTGAATAACTTTTAAGTTATATTTTATCATAAACTTATCAAATGTCATAGGAGATTAACTCCTTATATAAACATGATCACGATTTGTTTAGAAGTATATGAGAATTTCTTTTCATATCAGTACTTCTTGTGTGAGATTAGCATAATATAATCCCCATATGTAAAGCATACAAAATGATTTTATAAACTTGCAGTTTCATATTTTTTCCATGATCTCACATTTAGCATGGTGGTAGCCCAACATCAGTGTATACATAGCAAAATCAAACATATTCCCATAACATAATATCATCATTTATAGACTAACATAACAATCATAGAGTAATCACAACCTTAGAATACTTATCTCTTGCTTCCAAGAACCTTATTCAAGAAATTTGCACTGGCTGCTTTCGCAGTCTGCCTACCCATGTTGGGGTCCTCCCAAAAGATGCTTCAATTTGTCCTTGGGGTGTCGTTACAAGACGTTCGAACCCTTTGTACTACATACTACCTATCAAAGGCATATTTGCAAGTTTTTTACTTCATTAGACACTTCGAAAACTTTACCAAACATAGGGACGTCAACTAGTTCATATTGGCTAGTTTCCGGACGTCAAGGTCTTTCTTTGTCATTTTGGCTCTCACCTTTTCCAAATGAGTCTATTATATTAATAAAGGTCTAAGACATCATTTTAAACATTATTTAATAGACTAATCTCTATTCTAAGTCATGGCATTTCCACTGTGTTACATTATCCCCCCGTAGGAACATTCATCCCCGAATGACACTAAAATTTTTTTTGAGGGTAAGGAATCGATTCAATTCTAGAAGCCCAACAAATGAACTACATAAAATAATAATGAATCACATATCATAGGAGTATATCACAATTCCACACAACACATACAATAATATTACACATAGAACTCAATTCATTATGCACAACATATACGGGCTCCATAGTCATAGCACATAGAGAGGACTTTCCTTCTTAACCTTATCATAAGATCAAAATGATTCAAAGAGTTACCATGCTATCTTTCTTCTCAAGAATAAAACAAGATAAAAAATCTCAAGAAGAGACATCCATACATATTTCATATCAGTGCAAGAATAGAGTATGAAGGCACTTTTTTTAAACTCTAGTTGACACAACTTTTACAAAATATGCACCTAATGAGGAAAACAAGTTTATTTCATGATTATTCATTAATTTCTCCATCATTGAAATGTTTAACCACAAGTCATAAATATATGAGGGTAGCGGGACTTTATGTACGATTAGCCTCCAATGTTGCACACTAAATATGATGGTTCCTCCATAGAACTTTTACTGAGGAAACCTCCTTGTTTCTCAACTTCTTTACTTGGCGATCTAGGATCCCAACTGTAACCTCTTCTTAGAAGAGGTTCTAATCCACTGCTAAACCATCTATAGGTAGAATAGACAATGGGTCACCTATGCATTTCTTTAGCATAGAAACTTCATAATATGTTGTAAAACCTCATAAGGACCAATATACCGGGGACATAACTTTCCCTTGCTAACGAATCTCATCACAACTTCCATAGGTGAAATCTTCAAGCATACAGGATCACCAATTTCATACTCAAGATCTCTTCTTCTATAGTTGGCATAACACGTTTGCCGACTATATGCTATCTTCAATCTATATCTTATGATTTGAACCTTCTGTGGAGACTCAAAGATAATCTCTGGAACAAGGAGTGAGGAGTTACCATCCTAAAACTATCCAACCGGAGATCTACCCCTTCTACCATAAAAATCTTCAAAAAGTACCATAGAGATGCTCGAATGATAGCTATTGTTGTAAGAGAACTCAATCAAAAGTAAGTGATCATCCCAAATTCCCTTGAAATCAATGACACAGGCTCTTAACATGTTCTCACCGGTCTGAATGGTATGCTCCACTTGACCATCCGTTTAAGGATGCAAAGCGTTACTAAATTTCACTTAAGTAACTAAACCCTTTTGAAAAGTCTTCCTAAAACGATAAGTGAATTGGGAAACCCTATCTGAAATGATGGACAAAAGAATCCCACGAAGACTCACCATCTCATTAATGTAGATTCTTGCACAATATTTGGCTCAATAAGTATACTTAAAAGGAATAAAATGGGAAGATTTGTTCAACCTATCAACATTAACCCATATAGAATCATTTTGTTTCCGGTTTCAAGGAAACCCAACAACAATGTCCATATTGATGGCTTCCCACTTTCAAGTAGGAACATCCATTATTTGGGTGAAACCACCCGGTTTAAGATGCTCGGCTTTATCCTGTTGGCAATTTTGATACTTAGAAACAAACTCTGCTATGTCCCTCTTTAAACCATACCACCAATAGACCTCTCTAAGGTGATGATACATTATTGTGGCACCCGGATGTATAAAATAAAGAGAACTATGGGCTTCTTCCATAATCTGATATCTCAAATCCTCAACATTGGGTTCACATAATCTCCCTTGGTACCTAAGAACGCTATCCCCCACTTAGGAGATAGACTCATTCAGCTTACTGAGTACCGATTCCTTCAACTTCATCAATAGAAGATAAAGGTGTTGCTAATATTTCACCTCCACCACTAATGATGAGTCAGAGTTATGATGGACCATGAAACCACCATTTTGAGAATCTTGTAACCGTACACCTAAGCAAGCCAACCCATTAACATCTTTCATAAGTTCTTTATTATATCTTCAACATGACTCACACAACCCATAGTGATTTGATCAAAGCATCCGCAACCACGTTGGCCTTACCAGGGTAGTAAAGGACACTCGTTTCATAATCCTTCAACAGTTCTAACCATCTTGTCTGTTGGACATTTAACTCCTTTTGTGTAAACACATATTCAAGACTTTTATGGTCAGTAAATACATCAATATGCACACCATACAAGTAGTGTCTCCATATCTTCAAGGCAAAAACTACAGCGGGTAACTCAAGATCATGAGTTGGGTAATTCTTCTCAAGATCTTTGAGTTTTCTAGAAGCATAATGTATAACCTTACCATGCTACATTAGGACACATCCCAACCCCACTCGGGAAACATCACAATATTCTACAAAGACTTCATTGTCCTCCGGTAAAGTCAAAACGGGGCGGAGGTAAGGTTAACTTTCAACTTTTGAAAACCTTTCTAACAAGCTTCCGACCAGTAAAACATCACCTTATTTTGGGTTAGAGATATAAAAGGAGATGGAAATGACGAAAATCCATCAACAAATCTTCTACATAGCCAGCTAGACCCAAGAAATTTCTTATGTATGTCGGAGTCAAAGGACTTGGAAAGTTTCTAACCACATCCATCTTCTTAGGATAAACCTCTACACCATCACCGGAGAAAATATGGCCAAGAAAATCAATTGACGTCAAAAAAAATGCAAACTTGCTAAATTTGGCATAAAGTTGGTGTTCTTTTAGGACTTGAAAGGAAAACCTCAAGTGACTCTCACGCTCATCTTCATTCTTGGAGTATATCAAGATTCATCAGTGAAAACAATCACAAATGAGTAAAGGTAATCCCGAAAAACTTTATTCATTAGTTCTATGAACGCCGCCGGGGCAATTGTTAACCCAAAAGACATAACTAGAAATTCATAGTGACCATATATAGTTCTTAACGCTGTTTTGGGAACATCTTCACCCCTCCCCCTATGCTGGTGATATCCCGACCTTGAGTCAATCTTGGAAAAGTAACTAGCACCTTGGAGTTGATTAATGGGATCATCAATCTGAGGGAGAGGATACCTGTTCTTTATGGTGACCTTATTGAGTTGGCGATAATCAATGCACATTCTAACAGATATATCCTTCTTCTTAACAAACATGACCGGAGAACCCCATGGAGAAATACTAGGTTGAATGAAACCCTTGTCTAGTAAATCCTTGAGTTGGAGCTTCAACAATATAATTTGAATCGCAACCATCCTATATGTTAGAATTTAAATGGGATTTGTATTCAGTAATAAAGCAATGCCAAATTCAATTTCCTATTCGGAATGAACTCTTGGAAAGTCAATAGGAAAAACATTGTGGAATTCTCTCACTACAGGGACTGACTCAATAGAAGTAGCTTCACATTCTAGGTCCTTAACCCTCACCACATGGTATAACCAACCCTTGGCTATCATCTTACAATCCTTTAAAAAGGAAATGATTTAAAACCTTTACATAGAATTTCCCCCCTTCCACTCTAAAATGGGTTCATTTGGGAATTAGAAATTCACTACCCTTGAATAACAATCTATGGAAGCAAAACAATCATGAAGCCAATCTATTCCCAATATTATATCGAAATCAAACATGTCCAGTTCTACCAAATAAACAATAACAACTCTATTGGGCAGTATCACATAACATTTCCTATAGACTATTTTTTCAACTATTGAGTCACCCATTGGGGTACAAACCAAAAATGGTTCAATCAAAACATCGGGAAATACATCAAACTTCATAGCAACCAAAGGTTTAAGAAAAGACAGGATAATACCTAGGTCAAGAAAAGCATAACATTAACAGAGAAAACTTGTAACATACCCATCACAACGTTGGGAGAACTTTCTTGTCCACCCATAGCCTTGAGTGCATAGAACCAATTCCTTTTTGGTGCTTCAGAACTAGGAAGTCCTGGTTTCCCCATACTTTGACTTCTTACATTAGGACAATCTTTCACCATATGGCCACCTTTTCCAAAACCATAGCATCTATTAGTTCCAAGAACGCATTCACCCACATGTTTCTTACCACACTCACTAGAAGTTGGTCTTTCTCTTGGTGGATCAACGTTTCCCCCCTTTTGAGGTTTAGAATTATAACCTCTATCACTGCGATTCTTGGACAAATTTGATGGAATCTAATTTGAAAACCTCTACTTGAACTTAGGCTTGTCTTGAACTCAAGCCTACTCTTAGAAGAACTGCTTTCAAAAGACTTTTCCTTCTTAGCTTCCCTATTCCTCTTCCTTAGACGAATTTCCTCAACCTATTGTGAATGAACCATCAACCTAGAAAGATCCATATTGTCATGAAGTGTAGATGAACGACATTCTTCTTCAAGATCTTCAGACATGTCAGTTATATAATGGTTTATTTCATCCGTAGCATTGGAAACCAAAGGACAAGCATATTTTGACAACTTAATGAATTTTAAGGAGTATTCCATGAAACTCACATCTCCTTGACTAAGGTTGTTGAACTCCTCTACCTTAGCTTCTCTTTGCTCCTTTGATAAGAATATTTTAAGAAAGGCTTTTTTAAATATCTCCCAAGTCACAAGACCAGCTCCTAAAGCCCTACTATCCTTCCATTGATTGTACCACGTCTGAGCCATGTCCTTGAATTGATAGGAAGCAAGTTCAGCCTTCTCAATAGTACTCACCCCCATGGAAAAAAAAATCTTGTAGACCTCATCAAAAAAATCTTGGGGGTGTTCATCAATTTTCGATCCAAAGAACATGGGAGGATTAATTCTCGTAAAATCTCTCAAACACTATCCATAGTATTAACATGTTAATTCTCTTGAGGAACAACCTCTATGTTAGATTTTGCCATAATATCCTGAGCTAGGGTGGTGATGCAACAGGGCTGCCCTCACCTCACCATCCGTCATAGCCGGAGGATTCACCAGAACTTGATCATTTGCAGCAACTTGCACTTGAAGAGGAATTTGATTGCCTTAGGGAGTAACTCTCGCATTCACAATCGCTTCTCCTACTCATCTCAAGGTTGTCCTTCTTGTGTTCATCATCTATAACCACAAGAAAGGGTAAGATGCTAAACAGCACATAGTCTCAAAATTCTAAGGGCGCGACATAGGAGTATTAAGAAAAAATAAGTTTCCTAGTCATCACATAGCCTCTTATCCATAACTGTGTCTCTCTTCACAATTATGAACAAGACACTAGGTAATATTGTTTAGTGAGACATTGATCCTAAGGATATTTAACCTCATGCTCTGATACCATGTTTGAAACACCCGGGGAGAATACCCAAATGTGACCGGCGTCGTCGTCCTCTTAGAGGACTCAAACAATCCCTTATCATTCGTCATTACATGTGTTAAGTAAAATTGCGGAAAATTTAAAACTTTTATATTCTATTTGGAGTATACTTACACTTCATAGTTAACATTCATAATGATATACAATATTTTAAAAACGTTTCTCATTTATACAAAACCATCCAAAGAGTATGAATCTCGACTTAGCCAATAAATAGTAAATGTGCCATGTAGGCATTAGTACAAAAGAATCCAAAGAACATAATGGAAATAGCGTATTCTCAAAACTACTGAAATTCTGCATAAGCTA
Organism: Solanum corneliomulleri; assembly: GCA_027704805.1. Taxonomy (NCBI): domain Eukaryota; kingdom Viridiplantae; phylum Streptophyta; class Magnoliopsida; order Solanales; family Solanaceae; genus Solanum; species Solanum corneliomulleri. The sequence continues at coordinate 12,874 of JAKWIY010002858.1, read as the reverse complement.
GAATGTTGAAAAGATTGCATCCCAAAACATGAGGACGATCCAAGACATTGAGAAAGAGTTCCAAGCTTCTTCAAATCGACTTTCTTAAACTACAATGTTAAAACCAAAAGTTGTAGTAATATAAAGTAATGGGGTTAGTACGCCACATATACTAATTATGCGTATATTCACATAAAATATAAGGACATGCATGAAAAAGAATAATTTATAATCTCTTCAGAAAACATGCTAAGTCATATAAAAGTCTTCAATGCACATACCATATAATATCAACAGGTTAAGGACTTCATCAACTTAAAGTAGGATCATAATCAAAGACATATTATCATAGGGTAATGTTAATATTCATATTCAATAGGATCAGATATACATAACATACAAAACACTTTTCGATGATCCCATCTTCAACCTACAAGTGCAATGGTCATATGAATCTGTCACACCCGAAGCACATAACCCTGTTGAGACCTGCGTCGTCGTCCTCTCAGAAGACTCAAACAAAACCTTATAATTTGTCATAACATGTGATCAGTAAAAAAATTGCGGAACAATAAAACTTTTAGATTCTACTTGATGTGTACTTAGACTTCATACATATCATTCATAAACAATACGATATTCTAAGAAACATGATGGAAATAAGTGTGCGAATCTGGACTTAGATGCAAAAGAATCCAAATAAATATGATGGAAAAAAGATATTCCTAATATCTATTAAGTCTTCATAAGCTGGAAAATAAATGACATCATCCTGAAGCTTCTTCAAATCAACCTCAAACTTCAATGGCCAGAACCTACAAATGTAGTAATATGATGTAATGGGGTTAGTATGTCACATGTACTAAGCATGGGTATATTCACATAACTCATAAGGATATGCATGAAAAAGGATCGTTTATCATATGTTTAGAAAACATGCTAAGTCATGGGAAAGTCTTCAATGAATATACCATATAACATATACAAGTTAAGGATTCCATCTACTTCGTGCATGATCATTATTAAATAAATATCATAATAGTCGTGCTAACTTTTAATATTCAACAGATCATATAACATACATATAAAACACTTACAAATGATCCCATCGCCAACCTACAAGTGCAATGGTCATGTGAAGCCTCATAACCCCACACAACCAAATAGATAAGATAGGAGACAGTAGGTAATTTTTTGCTTCATATAACTTGTAACATAATTAGTTATCACTTCATATAGCAATATAACCCAATAAAATATTCATCATAATGACAAACATCATATAAGATTAACATCATGTATAATAGACACATATCTTTCATGTTATCATATTACATAAGAACAATATCCTAGGACTTTAATTAGAGTCAACTTATGCAATGTCTTGGTAAAGTCCCATACCCCTACCTCTACTAAGTAGACTCTTCAAGTCACCCTAGTCAACGTTCATTTACTTGTCTTTCATTTACATGAGGTAACATTCACCTTAACCAAAATAGAACATGTGAGCTAAACATGGAATCCGGCATCATAAAACCCACACCGAAAGAAGGCGGTCTACCGGACAAAGTAGAACCAAACATGACATAACTTTCTAGGTGGATCCAGTAGCTAGTATCCTGTGATAGCAACATAGTTTAAGAACTAGGAGATGTGTTAGATACACATAGTTCCACATTACATGGCTGCATCAATCTCATTAGAGTCATTGTGAACCTACCTTCCACTAGGGAACATACACCCCTCATATCTAGTTTATCCATGCTTAGCTTAAGTCCCTTTCTTGAATAACCTTTAAGTTGTGTTTTATCATAAAATTATCATAGGTCATAGGATATAACTCCTTGTATAAACATTGTCATGATCTCTTTGGTATTAAATGAGAATTTCCTTTCATCATAACCCTTCGTATGCGAGATTAACATAACATAGTCATCTTGTGTAAAGCATATAAGAGAATATCATAGCTTGCATTTTCGTATTGTTATCTTGACCTCACATTTAGCATGTTCATAGCCCAACATTTACACATACCAAAACCTTTCATATTTCCAAAATATAGCATCATGATTTATAGGCTAATACATAGTAGAGTACTCACAACTTTAGAAGACTTACCTCTTTCTTTCAATAACCTCATTCAAGAACATAGTACAACTTACAATATTCGTACTCATAACATATTGAATTACTAAATAGCATAACCAAGAACAACTCTTCAAATTATACACAATATCAATGCATAATATAGGGTAAAAGAAAGAGTCATTTAAGAGTTCATTCTAGTATTAGTTCCAATCCCTACATTTTCATATTATCGAGTAGTATAAATCATCATACAAAACCATACTGTAGATAAAAACATGCTTCACACGAAATTCAAACATAAATAACAACATAATCATCAAATTGTGTGGAATATACTATAGAAAACACTTACTTTTCATTAAAAATCGTCAATATAGGGTTGGGAAGAAAATTTGTTTTGTAGAGTAAAAACCCTAGAATTGATGTTCTTGAAAACTTATCTTGAAAAGACCTCATGGGGTTTGGAATCCAAGAGTGACAACACACATACCTTATATATGTAGAATCCAAGAAATTAGGATGAAAAGTTTGAGGTCTTCATGTTCTTCCTTAAGCTCTTCTTGTTCTTCAATTGAGTTTGAAGAAAAGAGTGTTCTTGAGAGAACGAGAGAAATTTCGTTTGATTTGGTTTGGGATGTATAAAAGTTGTCTAAAACTGACGTAATATCAATATATAGTCGTCCTATGAATTACCCAAAAGACCCTCCACTTAAATAGGTCTTTTTAATAAGTTAATTTACAAACAATACGACTTTAACGATTCTGGGAAGTATCTGCGCGTCGCAGGGCAAAATCCCATCATTTTTATTCAATTTTGAGTTGAGGCAGTGTGTGTCAGACTCGCGTCGCGAGTTTGCCTCTCAAATATTGAGTCAAAACAGCCTGTGTCCAGCAGTGTCACACACCCTAGGCTCACATTTTGCTCGCGCATGCTGCTTTGGCAGCCTGCATACCAGTGTCGGGGTCCTCCCTAAGGTCCCTTAGGGTGGTCCTTGGGGTGTTATTACAAGACGTTTGGACCCTTTGTTTCTACATACTACCTATCCAAAGTATTTTTACAAGTTTTGTACTTCATTTGACACCTAAAAACATTCACCCAACATAAGGACGCCAACTAGTTGAAATTAGCTAGTTTCGGACGTCATGGTTTTTCTTAGTCGTTTTGGTCTAACCTTTTACAAATGAGTTTATTACATTAATATAGGTTTAGAAAAATCACTCTAAACATTATTCGATGGATTAATCTCTAGTCCAAGTCATTGCATTTCCGGAGTGTTACATTATTCCCCCCCCTTAGGACCATTCGTCCCCCGAATGACACTAAAAATCTTTTGCAGGGTAGGAATAGACTCAATACTAGAAGCACAACCAATCAACAACATAAAATCACAATGAATCAAAACTCATAGGAGTTTATCATAACTCCTCACAACACATACCATAACATTACCCACAACACTAACTTCATGATACACAACAAATAATAGCTCCATATACATAACACATGGTGATGAATTTACTTCTCAACCTTATCATAATCTCAAAATGCATCAAAGAGTCATCGTGCTATCGTTCTTCTCAATATGGAACTATAACATCAAAATCTCAAGAAATCATGTGCATACATGTTTCACATGAGTGAAACAATAGAGTATGAAGGCATTTTCTTGAAAATCTAGTTCGTACAACTTTTATTAAACATGCACCTACTTAGAAAACAAGTCAATTTCATGATCATGCATTACTTCCACAATTAAGATGAATGTATAACCTTAAGGAGTTATATATGAGGGTAGCGGGACTTCATGTCGGCTTCAACCTCCCATGTTGCACCCTCAACAAGATGGTTCCTCTATAGAACTTTTACAGAGGCAACCTCCTTGTTTCTCAATTTCTTGACTTGGCGATCTAGGATCTCAACCGGAAACTCTTCATAGGAGAGATTCTCATCAACCCCTAGACCTTCAATAGGTAGAATTGACACTGGGTCACCTATGCTTTTCTGGAGCATAGACACATGAAACACTGGATGAACTGAAGCTAAGTCATTAGGTAGTTTCAAATCATACGTAACCTTTCCAATTTGTAGCAAAACCTCATTGGGATCATCATACCGGGGACTTAAATTCCCTTTCTTACCAAACCTCATCACCCCTTTCATAGGTGAAATCTTACAGTAGACATAATCACCTATTTCAAACTCAAGATCTCTTCATCTATTATCAGAATAACACTTTTTGCCGACTATAGGCTGTCTTAAATCTGTCTCTTGTGATTAGAACCTTCTCGATGGCCTCATAGATAATCTCTGGACGAAGGATTGAGGACTCACCAACCTCAAACCATCCAACAAGAAATTTGCATCTTCTACCATACAAAATAAAGAATTTAACAAGGTGCCAGAAATGCTGAAATCTATTGTGTTGTATAAAACTCAATCAAAGGTAAGTGATCAATCCAACTTCCCTAAAAATCAATGACACAGGTTCATAACATGTCTTCAAGGGTCTGAATGGTACGTTTAGCTTGACCATTCGTCTGAGGATGAAAAGTGGTACTAAGTTTCACTTGAGTGCCTAAAACATTTGAAGAGCCTTCAAAAAACGAGAAGTGAATTGGGCACTTCCCTTCGAAATGATGGACAAAGGATTCCCATGAAGACTCACAATCTCATTAATGTAGATCCTTTCATAGTCTTCAGCGGTATAAGTGGACTTAATAGGAATAAAATGGGAAAATTTGGTAAACCTCTCAACATTAACCCATATAGAATCATTTTGCTTACGGTTTTGAAGGAAACCCAACAACAATGTCCATATTGATGGCTTCCCACATTCAAGTAGGAACATCCATTATTTGGGTGAAACCACCCGGTTTAAGAGGCTCGACTTCAACCTGTTGGCAATTTTGATACTTAGAAACAAACTCTGCTATGTCCCTCTTTAAACCATCCCACCAATAGACCTCTCTAAGGTCATGATACATTATTGTGGCACCCGGATGTATAGAATAGAGAGAACCAGGGGCTTCTTCCATAATCTGATTTCTCAAATACTCAACATCGGGTACACATAATCTCCCTTGGTACCTAAGAACACTATCCCCCACTTTGGAGAAAGACTCACTGAGCTTACTAAGTACTGATTCCTTCAACTTCATCAATAGAAGATAAAGGCGTTGCTAAGATTTCACCTCCACCACTAATGATGAGTAAGAGTTATGATGGACCATGACACCACCATTTGGAAAATCTTCTAACTGCACACCTATGTAATCCAACCTATGAACATCTTTCACAAGTTTTTTCTTCTCCTCTTCTACATAAGAAACACAACCCATAGTCATTTGACTAAAAGCATCCGCAACCACGTGAAGAGGTATAGGACACTCCTTTAATAATCTTTCAACAATTGTTACCATCTTCTCTATAAGAGATTTAACTCCTTTTGTGTAAAAATATATTCAAGACTTTTATTGTCAGTAAATACATCAATATGCACACCATACAAGTAGTGTCTCAATATATTCAAGGCAAAAAATACAGCGGCTAACTCAAGAGCATGAGTGGGGTAATTCTTCTCATGAATCTTTGAGTTGCCTGGACGCATAAGCAATCACCTAACCATGGTGCATGAGGACACATCCCAAGCCCACTCGGGAAGCATCACAATACACTACAAATCCTTCATTTCCCTCAAGTAAGGTCAAAACCAGAGCGGAGGTAAGATGATCTTTAAAATCTTGAAAACCATTGTCACAAGCTTCCGACAACTCAAACTTCACCTACGTTTGGGTCAAAGCTGTAAAAGGAGAAGCAATGGACAAAAACTCATCAACAAATATTCTATAATAGCCGGATAGAGCCAAGAAACTCCTTATGTCTGTGGGAGTCAAAGGTCTTGGACAATTTCTGATCGCATCCATCTTCTTTGGATCAAACTCTATGCCATCACCAGAGGTAGTATGGACAAAAAAGCAACTAAACTTAACCAAAATTTACACTTGCTTAGTTTGGCATAAAGTTTGTGTTCTTTGAAGACTTGCAAACCTAATCATAAGTGACTCTCATGCACATCTTCATTCTTGGAGTATATAAAAATATTATCAATGAACACAATTACAAACGAGTCGAGGTAATCTCGGAACACTCTATTCATTAGGTCCATGAACGCTGCCAAGGAATTTGTTAACTCAAAAGACATAACTAGGAATTCATGATGACCATATCTAGTTCAAAAAGCTATCTTGGGAACGTCTTCACCTCTCACCCTAAGTTGGTGATATCCCGAAATTAAGTCAATCTTAGAAAAGTAAGTAGCACTTTGGAGTTGATCAAATAGATCATCAATCCTAGGACGAGGATACTTTTTCTTTATGGTGACGTTATTAAGTTGGCGATAATCAATGCACATTCTAAGGGACCCATCCTTCTTCTTAACAAACAAGACTGGAGCACCCCATGGACAAATACTAGGTTGAATGAAACCCTTGTCAAGTAAATCTTTGAGTTGGAGCTTCAATTCTTTCAATATCACTAGAGCCATCCTTTATGGAGGAATTGAAATAGGATTCGTATCCGGTAAAAAATCAATGCCTAAGTTGATTTCCCGTTCGGGAGGAACTCTTGAAAGGTCATGAGGAAAAACCTCTGGGAATTCTCTCACTACAGGGATTGTCTCAATAGAAGGTGTTTCACATTCTAGGCCATTAACTCTTGCTACATTATATATACAACCCTTGGCTATCATCTTACATGCCTTCAAGCAAGAAATGATTGACCCCTTGGCATAGAATTTCCCTTTTTTCACTCTAAAATAGGTTCATTAGGGAATTGAAATTTCACTACCCTTTTTCTACAATCTATGGAACAATTATGAAGCCAATCCATACCCAAGATGATATCAAAATCACACATGTCAAGTTCTACCAAATCAACAAGAGTAACTCTATTGGGCAGTATTGCAGGATATTTCCTATTGACTCTTTTTGCATCTATATAGTCACCCATTGAGGGTACAAACCGAAAAAGGGTTCAATCAGAACATCGGGAACTATGTCAAACTTCCTATAAACAAAAGGTGTAACAAAAGAAAGAGTAGCACCTCGATCAACCAATACATTGATATTGATTGAGAAAATTTGTACAATACTCGTCACAACGTTCGAAGAGCTTTATTGTTCACTCCTAGCCTTGAGTGCATGGAAACGATTCATTTTTGGAGCTTAAGAACTAGGATACGCCTTGTTGAGCTTTACCGTTCCCCTTGCATTGGCTTGTCACATTAGGACAATCTTTGACCGTATGGACACTCTTTCCACAACCATAGCAACTATTAGTCCCAACAAGACATTCACCCGCATGTTCCTTCCCATACTTAGCACAAGATTGTCTCTCTTTTGGTGGATCAACATTTCTAGCCGTTTGAGGTTTAAGATTAGAACCTTTATCATTTATTCTTGGAGAAATTAGAAGAAACCTCATTTGAAAACCTCTTTTTAAACTTAGTCTTTTCATAAACATCAAGCCTACTCTTAGAAGAACCACTTTCAAATGACTTTGCCCTCTAAGATTCCCTATTCCTCTTGCTTAAACGTCTTTCCTCAACCCGTTAAGCATGGCTGCACGACATTCTTTGTCAAGCCCTTCGGAGACGCCCGTTACATAATGGATCATTTCATCCCTAGCATTGGAAACCAAAGAAGAAGCATATTTGGAAAGCTTAATGAATTTTAAGGAGTATTTGTTAACACTCATACCTCCTTGACGAAGGTTGATGAAATCCTTTACGTTAACTTCTATTTTTTCCCATGGAATGAATCTTTCAAGAAAGGCCTTTTTGAAGATATCCAAAGTCATAGAACCATCTCTTAACTCCCGATAATCCTCCCACTAGTTATACCATGTCTGAGCCACGTCCTTGAGTTTATAGGCAGCATGTTAAGCCTTCTCAGTAGTACTCACCCCCATTGCAAAGAAAATCTTGTAAACTCATCAAGGAAATATTGGGGGTCATAATTAACTTTTTATCGAAGTACATGTGAGGATTCATTCTCGTAAAATCTCTCAAACGTCTAGGCATAGTGCTGGCATGTTGGTTCTCATTAGGAACAACCTTCCTGTTAGCTTGAGCCGTGATGACTTGATATTGGGTGGTGATGGCTTGGGACATTTGAAAAAGGGTTGCCTTCTTGTGTTCATCACCTATAACCACAAGAAAGGGATTAGACGCTTAACGACACATAGTGTCAAAACTCTAAAGGCACGACATAAAGTATCAAAAAAAGTGAATTTTCTAGTCATCACATAGCCTCTCATCGACAATTGTAGTGCGCTTCACAAAAATGAACAAGAATCTAGGAAATGTAGATTAATGAGACATTGATTCTAAGGATATTTAACCCCATGCTTTGGTACCAAGTTTGTTAAACCGAGAGCGCATACCCCAGATGAGACTGGCGTTGTCGTCCTTTCAGAGGATTCACACAAGCCCTTAGCATTAGTCATAACATGTGATCAATAAAATTTTTTTGAAAATAAAGCTTTTATATTTTAATTGAAGTGTACTTATACCTCATACTAATCATTCATAAACCATAAGATATTCTATGAAATTGTCTCACATATATAAAACCGTCTAAAGAGTGCAAATCTGGACTTAGCCAGTACATAGTCAATATGCCATATAGTCCTTAATACAAAAGAATCCAAGGAAACATGATTTAAATAAGATATTCCTAATATCTACTAAAGTCTACATAAGCTTGAAAATAAATGATAGCGTCCGGAACATGAGGACCTACCAAGAGTTGGAGAAAGAGTTCCAAGCTTCTTCAAATCGACCCCCTTAAATATCGATGGCTGGAACCTACAGTTGTAGTAATATAAAATAATGGGGTTAGTGCGCCACATGTACTAAGCATGGGCATATGCACATAACACATAAGTACATGCATGAAAAAGGATCATTTATTATATCTTTAGAAAAAATTCTAAGTCTTGTGAATGTTCTATATGCATATACCATATAAAATATGCAAGTTAAGGATTTCATTAACTTGGTGTATGATCATAATTAAAGACATATTATCATAGTCAAGTTAACTTTTCATATACAATATATCATGTAACATAACATACAAAACACTATCCAGTGGTCCCATCGCCAACCTACAAAGGAATTGGTCATGTGAAGCCCCATAACCCCACACAACCAAGTAGATAAGATAGGAGACCATAGGTAAAGATTTTCTTCATATAACTTGTAACATAATTAGTCATCACTTCATATAGCAATGTAATCCAATAATATATTCATTGTAATTACAATATCATATAAGATTAACATCATGTATCATAAGCATATATCTTTCATATTATCATATTACATAAGGCCAATCTCCTAGGACTTCCATTAGATTCAACAAGTGCAATATCTAGGAAGAGTTCCATACACATACCTCTACTAAGTAGACTCCTGAAGTCACCCTAGTCAATGTTGATTTACTTGTCTTTCATTTTACATGAGGGAACATTTGACTTAACCAACATAGACCATGTGAGATAAACATGGAATCTTGTGTCATAACATACCACACCGAAAGAAGGCAGTCTATCAGCCAAAGTAGAACGAAACATGACATAGCTTTTTAGGTGGATCCACTATCTAGTATTCTATTTTGGAAATATAGTTCAAGAACTAGGAGATGTATTAGAGACCCATAGTTGTACATTACATGGTAGCCTCAATCTCATGAGAGTCATTGTGAACCTACCTTCCACTGTGGAAGGTACACCCCTTATATGTAGTTCACCGGTGCTTAGCTTAAGTCCCTTTCTGGAATTACCTTTAAATTGTCTTTTACCATACAGTTATCATAGGTCATAGAAGATTAACTTCTTGTATAAACATAATCATGAGCTCTTTGTGATTAGATGGTAATTTTTTTTTCATCATAACCTTTCGTATGTGTGATTCACATCACATAGTCATCTTGTGTGAAGCATACAAGAGAATATCTTTTCTTGAATTTTCTATTGTTATCATGATCTCACATTTAGCATGTTCATAGTCCTACATTTACACATATTAACACCATTTATATGTCATTCTATTATGAATTTTATCTTCTAAATTGCTTAGATAATGATTTGTTCAGGTAATTATGATTAGATTATGATGTATTATGATTTAGGTATGATAGTTATTGATTAATTAATCTAGTTCGTGAAGTAGATCAGGATTTTGACCAAAGTCCCTAACCTACGTTATGAACTAGTAATGAATTGATGTAGTGATTCAATTGACTTTATTATTATAATAATTACTATTGTGTGATGATATTACACTGATTGTTGGGTTCAATTAGATGGTTGATGGCAGTACCTTTGATGATGGCTTGTGAAGGAGATGGGGTAAGTCTTGTGATATGAATCCTTTACTTCAAATTATTATTACTTTTACTATATTGATGTTTACCTTATGATGAGAGTGATTAGGGTTTGTATGATCTTTGGCTTGTGAGTTGTTGGATCAGATGTAATGACATAAGGGTTGTGATTGAAATGTCTTGATCTTTGGCTTGTGAGTTGTTGGGTCAGATGTAATGACATAAGGGTTGTGATGAATTTGCCTAGGTGCCTTTTCACAATATTATTATGTAAATGTGCTAGCCTCACATGTGTGAATCGTATTGAAAGGAAAATACTCATGCAATTCTCTTTGAGGTATGACTGTGACTAAATATGGGGTAGACCCCTATGAACTCAACTAAGTGATGATTATTAATCAAAGATATTTCAAAAAGGGACTCGAGCTTAGAACCGAGTGAACTACAATTGAGGAGTTCCCCTTCTAACATAGAGAAGGTAGGATAACTATGGTAATCATGAGATTGGGGACTATAATGCATGTAGCATAAATAAGGTTCATATTACATGTCCTATTTCTTGAACTATGTTTCCTCCATAGGAATACTAGCTACTAGATACACATCGATGCTATGTTCATGGTACTACCTTGGCAAATAGTCTACCTTCTTTTGGTGTAATGTTCCATGACACCGGATTTCACATTAGCTCATGTGATCTATGTCGGTTAAGGAAAGATGTTCCCAAAAGGTAAAATGAAGTAATAATGTGAACCCTATCTAGTATGACTTAAGGGGTTTAGCCTAGTCTAGGAAGTGGTATGAGACTCTACCTATACATTGCACTAGTTAGCCTTAATGGAAGTCTAGGATGGATATTCATATGTTCTTATACGCTTATAAATGTAAATGATATGTATGTGTTGGTCTTACATGTAAATTACACTATGTGATATTTGTTTCACTCATTGACATGTTGGTTGTCTCTATTATTAATTTATGATAATGTGTGATCTTAATGATATAATATGAAAAGTTGGGTATTGTTTGTAGTTCTTGTTGAGTTTACTTGGTTGGGTAAGGTTATGGGGCCTTACCTATTCACTGCAATAGTGGAATCTCTTGGGGTGTATGAGTGATGGTCTTGCTTAGGTTATGATGTTAACTACTCAATTGCATGCTTGTTTTTATTATAACTTCATGATAGAGCTTTTTTTTATTATGTGTTCAATTATGTAGATATGCATGTCAACTTGACTAGAATTGGTAATGTTTGTATTGTGAAGTACATGGTTTGACATAATGAATATGTGTTACGACTTGTATTGGTTCTTGAATGTGCATAAGGTGTTTTTAAAGTGACTTTGCATACTTTTGAGTAAATTTCCCTTTGTATCATGATTTCGATGTTTTATGTGCATATGATTCAATACTTAGTACAAGTTATGTGCTAACCCCATTTCTCCCTTTATCCACAACATTTTAGGGTCCGACCATTGAAGGGTTTGTGACCATTTTGAACGAAGACTTAGAATCATTCTCCAGGTGAGTATGTCCTCTTTTCGGAGGATGATGCCTTTTTATCACTATACCTATGTTACATTGTAATAGTCGAAGAACGATCATTTCTATCATGTTGTTTCAAGATATTGTTGTAAGCCCTAGTGGTATTTTGAAATTTTGTACGGGCTTTTGCCCATATGGTTGACTGTGTTTAAATTGTTTATATGACACATCCCTTTTAAGAATATGTTATGTATCGATTATATGTATATATATATATTATATATATATATATATATAATCTATATGTATATCTAATTTAGTAGAATACTATGTAATCTTCCTAGTCCTCTCTGAGGATGACGATGTCGGTTACGTCTAGGGGGTAATTCCTAGATGTGAAAAGGTTGATATCAGAGCATGAGATTGAATATCGGTAGAAACGATGTATCATTAAACAACCTCTATATAGATTTTTATTCATAATTGTGAAGCGCGCAACAATTATGAATGAGAGACTACATGATGCTTGGAAACTCCCATCTTCTTGCACACCTATGTCATTCCTCTACAGTCTTCTTATGTGCTTTCAACTAAACATTGTATCATGGTTATATGTATGAAAACTCGAAGATAAATTACTAGAATGGACTAGGAAGAAATGTCTAATGTGGGAGCCAATGACAACCAAGTGTCGCAACAAGACAACAAAGTGCCTCCACTTGAAGAAGTTGCTAAGGGTGATCAAGTTTCGGTTGTTCCTTCAACAATGACTGTTGGACAGATAAGGGATAATTTTTTCAATTTGGCCCAATCTATGACCTCTCAGGCTAATTCTGTAAATTCTAAAGTTCAAGAACATGACGGCCAAGTGAATAGGGAGGTGGACCTCGAATCCCTTAACATGCTAGAACTATGGCCTTTTATTTGAGAGACT
>JAKWIY010002857.1:0-59566 GCA_027704805.1 Solanum corneliomulleri | reverse complement strand
TTCCCTGGGAGATCTGAAGCGGAGGCGTCTGATGCTGTTATCACAGGTAATCTTTTGGTTTGTAATTGCATGGCATCTGTATTATTTGACCCTGGATCCACGTTTTCATATGTATCTTCATCATTTTGCTAATGGTCTAAATCTACGTTGTGAATTACTTGATATGCCTTTTCGTGTTTCTACTCCGGTGGGTGAGTCTGTGGTAGTTGAAAAAGTATATCGGTCCTGTTTGGTAAATTTTGTGGGGAGCAATACTTATGTAGATTTGGTTATCTTAGAAATGGTTGATTTTGATGTAATTCTGGGTATGACTTGGCTTTCTCCGCAATTTGCGATCTTGGATTGTAATGCTAAAACGGTGACATTAGCCAAGCTTGGGACAGACCCGTTAGTGTGGGAGGGCGACTACACTTCCAATCCGGTTCGTATCGTGTCCTTTCTTCGTGCTCAGAAGATGGTTAGTAAGGGTTGTTTGCTTTCTTTCTTGGCACACCTTAGGGATGACACTACCCAAGTACCTTCGATTGAGTCGGTTTCGGTAGTCCGCGAGTTTTTGGATGTGTTCCCTGCAGATCTTCTTGGTATGCCACCAGATAGGGACATTGACTTCTGTATCGATCTGAACCGCCGGGCACTCGCCCCATTTCTATACCCCCTTACAGAATGGCTCCCGCGGAGTTAAGAGAGTTAAAGGCTCAACTTCAAGAGTTGTTGAGCAAAGGCTTCATTAGACCAAGTGCATCTCCTTGGGGTGCTCCCGGTTTGTTTGTGAAGAAGAAGGATGGGAGTTTTCGGATGTGCATAGACTACCGGCAGTTGAACAAGGTAACTATTAAGAATAAGTATCCTCTTCCTCGCATTGATGACTTGTTCGATCAATTACAAGGTGCTTGTGTCTTTTCTAAGATTGACTTGAGATCCGGTTATCATCAACTGAAAAAATGGGCAACGGATGTGCCAAAGACTGCTTTTCGGACTAGGTATGGGCATTATGAATTTGTAGTGATGTCCTTTGGTCTTACGAATGCCCCTACTGCATTCATGAGCTTGATGAACGGGATATTTAAGCCGTATTTGGATCTCTTTGTGATCGTATTTATAGATGATATACTGGTATATTCAAAAAGTAAGGAGAACATGAGGAGCATTTGAGAATTGTATTGGAAATGTTGAGGGAGAGAAAGCTTTATGCCAAGTTCGCTAAGTGTGAGTTTTGGCTAGATGCAGTGTCCTTCTGGGGCATGTGGTTTCGAAGGATGGGGTGATGGTAGATCCTTCTAAGATTGAGACAGTGAAGAATTGGGTAAGACCCACTAATGTGTCAGAAATAAGGAGCTTTGTTGGGTTAGCTAGCTACTACCGCCGATTTGTCAAGGATTCTCTTCTATTGCTTTCCAACTGACGAACTTGACTAAGCAAAATGTTCCATTCGTATGGTCGGATGAGTGTGAGGAAAGCTTTCAGAAACTCAAGACTTTGTTGACTACCGCACCTATCCTCACCTTGCCGTAAGGGTAAGAACTTCATTGTTTTATTGCGATGCATCCTATTCGGGTTTGGGTGCAGTGCTAATGCAAGAGAAGAACGTGATTGCTTATGCTTCAAGACAATTAAAAGTGCATGAACGTAACTATCCAACTCATGACTTGGAATTGGCCGCGGTAGTATTTGCATTGAAGCAATGGAGGCACTATTTATATGGGGTTAAGTGTGAAGTCTATACGGATCATCGTAGCCTACAGTATGTCTTTACTCAGAAAGATTTGAACTTGAGACAAAGGAGATGGATGGAACTACTGAAGGACTACGATATCACTATCTTGTATCATCCGGGGAAGGCGAATGTTGTGGCAGATGCTTTGAGTAGAAAGGCGGGAAGCATGGGAAGTCTAGCTCACTTGCAAGCTTCTAGACGCCCATTGGCTAGAGAAGTGCAGATTTGGCTAATGACCTCAAGAGGTTAGAAGTAAATGAGAAGGGAGGATTGTTAGCTTGTGTGGAGGCAAGATCCTCCTTCCTTGACAAGATTAAGGGGAAGCAGTTTGATGATGAGAAATTGATCCGGATTCGAGATAAAGTGTTGCAAGGAGAGGCTAAAGAAGCAACAATCGATGAGGAAGGTGTGTTGAGGATTAAGGGAGGGTATGTGTACCCCGCGTCGATAATTTGATCACACTATTCTGACAGAGGCTCATAGTACAAGGTATTCTATACATCCGGGTGCAACCAAGATGTATCGCGACCTAAAGCAACACTTTTGGTGGAGTAGAATGAAGCGCGATATTGTTGACTTTATTGCCAAATGTCCGAACTGTCAACAAGTAAAGTATGAACACCAGAGGCCCGGAGGAACGCTTCAGATAATGCCCATTCCTGAATGGAAGTGGGAGAGAATCGCGATGGACTTTGTGGTTGGTCTTCCAAAGACAATGGGTAAGTATGACTCCATTTGGGTGATTGTTGATAGGTTAACTAAGTCTGCTCATTTCATTCCGGTCAAGGTGACTTACAATGCAGAGAAGTTAGCAAAATCTATATCTCAGAAATCGTTCGACTGCATGGAGTTCCACTCTCCATTATATCAGATAGAGGTACGCAGTTTACTTCTAAGTTTTGGAAAACATTGCATGCTGAATTGGGTACTAGGCTAGACCTTAGTACTCTCTCTGCGTTTCACCCTCAGACTGATGGTCAGTCTGAGCGAATGATTCAAGTGTTGGAGGATATGCTTCGTGCATGTGTGATAGATTTTGGTGGCCATTGGGATAGCTTCTTACCTTTGGCAGAGTTTTCATACAATAATAGCTATCACTCCAGTATTGATATGGCTCCATTTGAAGCATTGTATGGGAGGAGGTGTAGATCTCCCATTGGGTGGTTTGATGCATTTGAGGTTAGACCTTGAGGTACTGACCTCTTGAGGGATTCGTTAGATAAGGTGAAGGGCATTCAAGAAAAGCTTCTAGCGGCGCAAAGTAGACAAAAGGAGTATGCAGACCGAAAGGTCAGATACTTGGAGTTCATGGAGGGTGAACAAGTCTTGTTGAAGGTTTTCCCCATGAAAGGGTGATGCGATTTGGCAAAAGAGGTAAGCTAAGTCCAAGGTATAATTGGACCATTTGAGGTACTAAAGCGAGTAGGGAGGTGGCTTATGAATTAGCCTTACCTCCAGGGCTGTCCGGAGTGCATCCGGTATTTCATGTGTCCATGTTGAAAAGATACCATGGGGACGGAAACTACATTATCCGTTGGGATTCAGTTTTGCTTGATGAGAATTTGTCTTATGAGGAGGAGCCGGTTGCTATATTAGATAGAGAAGTTCGCAAGTTGAGGTCGAGAGAGATTGCATCCATCAAAGTTCAATGGAAGAATCGACCGGTTGAAGAGGCTACTTGGGAGAAGGAGGCAGATATGCAAGAAAAATACCCACGTCTGTTTACAGATTCAGGTACTCCTTTTCGCCATTGTTTTTCTTCTTTTGATCGTTCGGGGACGAACGATGGGTAAATTGGTATCTATTGTAACGACCTGTTTAGTCGTTTTGAGCAGCAGATTTAATTTCTGGAAAAACTGGCTGGGACGACGGATGTCACGACGGACCGTCATGGTCACGACGGCCCGTCGAGGAGGTTTCGTTCCATGACACTTAGAATTCTTAAATTTGGATATTAAAATCGACTCTCTGTAATCTGTGACGGACCTGCAGGACGTACCGGCACAGCTACGATGAACCGTCGTGAGGCACCGTTTCAATATACTTAGGAATCCTGAAATTGGTACTGAAATCGAGTCTCTGACCGTCATGACGTAATGTGCCGGACGGACCGTCACATGGGTGACGGACCGTCACAGTATCCTTGGTGAAGAATAGAGTCGACGACCTTCGTGACGGACCGTCGCAGGCACGACGGGCCGTCACAGGTTGCGCAAATCCCAGGCAGAATCGGATTTCTTTACACGTTTTAAGGGACGTTTTGGACTATTCTTTCCTTAATTACAGATTTCGTGGGTTAATATTAATAAC
The DNA here is from genome assembly GCA_027704805.1 of Solanum corneliomulleri. Lineage (NCBI taxonomy): Eukaryota > Viridiplantae > Streptophyta > Magnoliopsida > Solanales > Solanaceae > Solanum > Solanum corneliomulleri. The sequence goes on along the minus strand of JAKWIY010002857.1, from coordinate 55,542 downwards.
TCAAATTCTTGAGGGATAAAAGAGTAACTTTGGTTTAATTAGTGGGGTATTCTTGCCATCTTTTACACTTAATTATAGGTTAATTAGGGTAAAAGAAAGAGGGTTTGAATAAGAAAAAAGAAAGAACAAAGAGAGAGAAAAGAGAAACGAATTGAGGAGATTGAACGAGAAGAACAAAGCTTGGGAAATTGCTTGTTGATTCCAATTCTTCGGAGGAGGTAGGTTATGGTTATTTTACGATATTCGTAGTGAACTCTTAATAGTGAATGATATGTATTGGTGGTATTGTAAACCTGTCTATATGCTTAATTGTATGCTTGCATGAATATGATTATGTGATTTTGATAAAACAAGCATGACGAAAACTATTGAATCCCAAATCTTGAAAGAAACTTTAATCTATTTATTAATGATGATGCCTTGGTATAAAAAGAAGGCTTGATGAATTAAAGTAATGGGATTGATGATGCCTTAGTATAGAGAAGGCTTGATGAACGGATAGAATGAGATTAGTGGATCGGAGTGTCACGTTCCGACACATAGTATTAGTGGATCGGAGTGTCACGTTCCGACACATAGTATTAGTGGGACGGGTGTCACGAACCGACACGTAGAATTAGGGGATCGGAGTGTCACGTACCGACACATATAGGGGATCAGAGTGTCACGTTCCGACACATATAGGGGATCGGAGTGTCACGTTCCGACACATATAGGGGATCGGAGTGTCACGTTCCGACACATATAGGGGATCGGAGTGTCACGTTCCGACACATATAGGGGATCGGAGTGTCACGTACCGACACATAGTGGTAGAGGATCGGAGTGTCACGTACCGACACAAGAGGAAGAAAGATAATGAATCTTAAAAGATGATAAATATACTCAATCTAATCAACTTAATTCCCAAATGAGTATGGTATTGAGGCTTGAGTCCTCATGAATGAACTTGATGGTACTTGTTGATGCTACATGTTGAGTTTATAGTTGATTTATGATATTAACTGATATATACTGTTCTCTATTTTGAGTTGGCCGATGATACTACTCAGTACTTGTGGTTGTACTGACCCCCCCTACTTTTATGTTTTTCTTCTTTGTTATTTGTGGAATGCAGTAAACGTGCCGTCAACTTCAACTCAATAGTAGATCTAGCCAGTCTTCACTACTTTCGGAAATTCAGGTGAGCTAATGCGTCTAGCTTGGACTGGATCTTCTTCTTCAAGTCTTGATGCCTTGACTTTCCGGCATGGACTAGCTTCTTATGTATTTTTAGCTTCCTAGACAGTTTTAGTTAGTAATTTGATCATAGATGTTCTTGTGATGATGACTTGCAGATTTTGGGGATAATAATAGTTATTGATTTGATTTTATTAATGAGTTAAGTCTTCCGCATTACTTTCTGTTGATATATGTTAAAATGATAAGGGTTAGATTGGGTGGTTCGCTCACATAGGAGGGAAAATGTGGGTGTCAGTCGCGTCCCCGCTTTGGGTCGTGACATCGCATCAATAATGAACATGTACCAGGAGATTCTGATTATGAGGTTGATATACCTTCTGATGTGGAGTATGATAAAGAAAGGCTTCAGTTTTTTGAGAAACAAAAAAGTAGTACTATAAGTGATAAATTGGAGCACTACAAGAAATTAGAGAAGGGGATGTCATTTGCCACCGTTGAGGAATCTAGAAATGCAATGGACTACTATGCTATAGCTAGTAAACGTGGATTGAAGATTGAAAAAACTGATCCTAGCAGGGCTAGGTATGTTTGTCAATTTGGATGCCCTTTTAAATGTAATATTTCATGGGATAAAAAGGGGCTTCTGGATTTAGTATCAAAATTTGATAAGCAAACATACTTGTTTTCCATGCTACAAAAATTTGAGGGATGATTCGAAGACATTAGCTCAATACTTCAAAAATAAATTACAGAGAGATCCTAAGTAAATTGTGAAGGAAATGAAAGAAGAATTATCAACTAATTTTGATTTGAATGTTACAAAATCCAAGCTAAAGAGGTTTAAGGTGATGATCCTTTAAAAAGTAGAAGGGAGTTTCAAGGATGACTTTAACAAACTTGAAGCAGATGGGGCTGAATTAAAAAAGTCTAATCCAAAAACTGATGTTGAAATAAACATATCAAAAGATGCTTTTGAGCAAGGTATAAGAAAGTTCTAGAGGATGTACATATGTTTTAATGCCTTGAAAGTAGGTTGGAAAAGTGGATTATGACCACTCATTGGTTTGGGTGATACTTTCTTGAAGGATAGAATTGTTGGTTGCTATGAGACAAGATTCTATGAATCAATTCTATCAATTGCATGGGCAGTGGTTGACAAAGAAAATACCAGGACATGGTCATGGTTTGTGGATCTTTTGAAGAGGTCTTTGGACCTTAAAGATGGATGTGGAGTGACTTTTATTTCTAACATGCAAAAGGTATATCATTTTTAAACATGTTTTGATTGTGACCTCCACTTCATTCTATGTTTTTCTAATCTTACAAGGGTTACTGGATGTTGTGAGCAATGTACTTCCTGTAGCTCATCAAATATTTTGTGTTAGACACATTGAAGCTAATTGGATAAAAAAATAGAGGAGCAGGGAAATGAAAAGTTGATGTGGTAGTGTGCTTGGAGCACATATGATGAAGAGTTCAAAGATCAACTTAACAAGCTAAGCGAATTGGATGAAGATGCTGCTAAGGACTTCATTAGTAACCACCTCAGGCATGGTATAGAACCTACTTTGACACACAGTATAAGAACACAATGATTGAAAATAACTTCACAGAATCCTTCAATGCTTGGATTTTAGAAGCAAGAGGTATGCCAATTATCAAAATGTTGGAGGAAATAAGGATTAAGGTTATGACTAGGTTGGAAAAAATGAAGACAAAGTTAAACATTGGAAAACTGAATATAGTCCACAGTGCATGAAGTTGTACAATGATTATAGGGCTATAGCACATGGATGCACAGTGAACTTTAATGGTGATTATGGTTATGAAGTGTTTGAAGGTGATGATAGGCATACTGTGAACTTAGAGCATATTAGATGCACATGCAGATTGTGGGATTTGTCGGGAATTCCCTACCCTCATGCAATCAATGCATTTATGCATAAGAAAGTTTTTCTAGAGACACAAATTCACTGATTTTATAGTAATGAAGCCTATTTGCTGACATACAAGCATAAAATACAACCTGTTAGGGAAAAAAGATTTTGGAATGTTGATCTTGCTCATGCAATGGAACCACTAGGAATGATCAAACCGATTGGAAGACCCAAAAAAAAGAGATAGAACACAGATGAAGCAAGAAAAAGAAAAGAAGAATGGAGTTCACCAAGGAAAGGTTCTATAATGACATGTAGTAATTGTGGGAACAAAATCACAACACAAGAGGTTGTTCTAAGGTATTTAACTTATTTTCTTATTTTAGGTATATCTTTAACTTGTATTAATTGTGTATTTTTGGAGATAGGCAAAAGGGGATGAACAAAGTTCAAAAAAAAAGACAAAGGTAAAAAAAATGGTGAGACATCAACTGGTGGAACACAACAATCTGGTCATGCCTCAAGAAGCAACATTTATTGTCACGACCCAAAATCGAGCCGCGACTGGCACCCACATTTACCCTCCTATGTGAGCGAACCAACCCATCTAAACCTTAACATTTCAAGATATATCACAGAAAATAATGCGGAAGACTTAAACTCATTAATAAAACATTCAAAACTATTATTATTATCCCCAAAATCTGGAAGTCATCATCACAAGAACATCTAATCCTCAATTACTAACTAAAACGTCTAAGAAGCTAAAACAAATAAAAGCTAGTCCATGCCGGAAGTTTCAAGGCATCAAGACTTGAAGAAGAAAGATCCAGTCCAAGCTAGGCGCATTAGCTCACCCTGAATTTCCGAAGGTAGTGAAGACTGGCTAGATCTACTGTTGAGTTGAAGTTGACGGAACGTTTTGCTGCATCCCACAAATAACAAAGAAGAAAACATAAAGTAGGGGGTCAGTACAACCACAAGTACTGAGTAGATATCATCGGCCAACTGAAAATAAGAAATATATATTCAAGTAATATTATAAATCAACTATAAACTCAACATGTAACAACAACAAGTACTATAATCATCAATAAGTACCATCAAGTTCATCCATGAGGGCTCAAGCCTCAATACCATACTCATTTGGGAATTAAGTTCATTATGTTGAGTATATTATCATCTTTCAAGATTCATTATCTTTCTTCCTCTTGTGTCGGTACGTGACACTCCGATCCCCTACTACTATGTGTCGGTACGTGACACTCCGATCCCCTAATTTACGTGTCGGTTCGTGACATCCGATCCCCTATATGTGTCGGTACGTGACACTTCGATCCCCTATATGTGTCGGAACGTGACACTCCGATCCCCTATATGTGTCGGTAGTACGTGACACTCCGACCCTAATTCTACGTGTCGGTTCGTGACACCCGTCCCACTAATACTATGTGTCGGAACGTGACACTCCGATCCACTAATACTATATGTCGGAACGTGACACTCCGATCCACTAATACTATGTGTCAGAACGTGACACTCCGTTCCACTAATACTATGTGTCGGAACGTGACACCGATCCACTAATCTCATTCTATCCGTTCATCAAGCCTTCTCTATACCAAGGCATCATCAATCCCATTACTTTAATTCATCAAGCCTTTTTATACCAAGGCATCATAATAAGTAGATTAAAGCTTCTTTCAAGATTTGGGATTCAATAGTTTTCATCATGCTTGTTTTATCAAAATCACATAATCATATTCATGCAAGCATACAATTAAGCATATAGACAGGTTTACAATACTACCAATAATACCTATCATTCGCTATTAAGAGTCTACTACGAATAGCATGAAAAACCATAACCTACCTCCACGAAGAATTGAAATCAAGCAAGTTAATCCTCAAAGCTGCTTCGTTCCTCTCTCTCTTGATCGATTCTCCCTCTCTTGTTCTTTCAAATTTTCTTATTCCAACCTCTTTCTTTTACCCTAATTCATATAATTAAGAATGAAAGATGGTAATAATGACCCCCTAATTAACTTAAGGTTACTTCTTTTAACCTCCAAGTAATTAGACTTATTAATATAACCCTCAACTTTATAATTAAGGAAAGAATAGTCCAAAACGTCCCTTAAAACGTGTAAAGAAATCCGATTCTGCCTGGGATTTGCGCAACCTGTGATGGCCCATCGTGCCTGCGACGGTCCGTCACGCAGGTCGTCGTAAGGGCCAGAACCCCAGTTTTCACTAAGGAGTCTGTGACGGTCCGTCCTGCAAGTCCGTTACGAAGTTTAGACAGTCGATTTTCAGTACCCAATTTCAGAATTTTTAAGTATATTGAAACGAGACCCTGTGACGGTCCATCGTGCCTGTGACGGTCCGTCGTGGGGTCCGTGGTTTATTCAGTTTTCCAGAAATAAAATCTGCTGCTCAAAACGACTAAACAGGTCGTTACAATAGATACCAATTTACCCATCGTTCGTCCCCGAACGATCAATAGAAGAGAAACAATGGGGAAAAGGAGTACCTGAATCCGTAAACAGATGTGGGTATTTTTCTTGCATATCTGCCTCCTTCTCCCAAGTAGCCTCTTCAACCGGTCGGTTCTTCCATTGAACTTTGATGGATTCAATCTCCCTCGACCTCAACTTGCGAACTTCTCTATCTAATATAGCAACCGGTTCCTCCTCATAAGTCAAATTCTCATCAAGCAAAACTGAATCCCAACGGATAATGTAGTTTCCATCTCCATGGTATCTTTTCAACATGGACACATGAAATACCGGATGCACTCCGGACAGCCCTGGGGGCAAGGCTAATTCATAAGCCACCTCCCCTATTCGCTTTAGTACCTCAAATGGTCCAATATACCTTGATCTTAGCTTACCTCTTTTGCCAAACCGCATCACCCCTTTCATTGGCGAAACTTTCAACAAGACTTGTTCACCCTCCATGAATTCTAAGTCTCTAACCTTCCGATCTGCGTATTCTTTTTGCCTACTTTGCGCCGCTAGAAGCTTTTCTTGGATAGATTTCACTTTCTCTATCGAATCCCTCAAAAGGTCAGTACCCCACGGTCTAACCTCAAATGCATCGAACCAACCAATGGGAGATCTACACCTCCTCCCATACAATGCTTCAAATGGAGCCATGTCAATACTGGAGTGATAGCTATTATTGTATGAAAACTCCGCTAAGGGCAAGAAGTTATCCCAATGACCACCAAATTCTATCACGCATGCACGAAGCATATCCTCCAACACTTGAATCGTTCGCTCAGACTGACCATCGGTCTGAGGGTGAAATGCAGTAGTACTAAGGTCCAACCTAGTACCCAATTCAGCATGCAATGTTTTCCAAAACTTAGAAGTAAACTGCGTACCTCTATCTGATATAATGGAGAGTGGAACTCCATGCAGTCGAACGATTTCTGAGATGTAGATCTTGCTAACTTCTCTGCATTGTAAGTCACCTGACCGGAATGAAATGAGCAGACTTAGTTAACCTATCAACAATCACCCAAATGGAGTCATACTTACCCATTGTCTTTGGAAGACCAACCACAAAGTCCATTGCGATTCTCTCCACTTCCATTCAGGAATGGGCATTCTCTGAAGCATTCCTCGGGCCTCTGGTGTTCATACTTCACTTGTTGACAGTTTGTACATTTGGCAATAAAGTCAACAATATCGCGCTTCATTTTACTCCACCAAAAGTGTGTTGCTTTAGGTCGCGATACATCTTGGTTGCACCCGGATGTATAGAATACTTTGTACTATGAGCCTTTGTCAGAATAGTGTTGATCAAATATCGACGCGGGGTACACATACCCTCCCCTTAATCCTCAAAACACTTCCTCGTCGATTGTTGCTTCTTTAGCCTCTCCTTGCAACACTTTATCTCGAATCCGGATTAATTTCTCATCATCAAACTGCTTCCCCTTAATCTTGTCAAGGAAGGAGGATCTTGCCTCCACACAAGCTAATAATCCTCCCTTCTCATTTACTTCTAACCTCATGAGGTCATTAGCCAAAATCTGCACTTCTCTAGCCAATGGGCGTCTAGAAGCTTGCAAATGAGCTAGACTTCCCATGCTTCCCGACTTTCTACTCAAGGCATCTGCCACAATATTCGCCTTCCCCGGATGATACAAGATAGTGATGTCGTAGTCCTTCAGTAGTTCCATCCATCTCCTCTGTCTCAAGTTCAAATCTTTCTGAGTAAAGACATACTGTAGGCTACGATGATCCGTATAGACCTCACACTTAACCCCATATAAATAGTGCCTCCATTGCTTCAATGCAAATACTACCGCGGCCAATTCCAAGTCATGAGTTGGGTAGTTACGTTCATGCACTTTAATGTCTTGAAGCATAAGCAATCACGTTGTTCCTTGCATTAGCACTGCACCCAAACCCGATAGGATGCATCACAATAAACAATGAAGTTCTTACCCTCTACCGGCAAGGTGAGGATAGGTGCGGTAATCAACAAAGTCTTGAGTTTCTGAAAACTTTCTTCGCACTCATCCGACCATACAAATGGAACATTCTGCTTAGTCAAGTTGTCAATTGGGAAGCAATAGAAGAGAATCCTTGACAAAAGCGGCGGTAGTAGCTAGCTAACCCAACAAAGCTTCTTATTTCTGACACATTAGTGGGTTTTACCCAATCTTCACTGTCTCAATCTTAGAAGGATCCACCATCACTCCATCCTTATAAACCACGTGCCCCAAGAAGGACACCGCATCTAACCAAAACTCACACTTAGAGAACTTGGCATAAAGCTTTTTCTCCCTCAACATTTCCAATACAATTCTCAAATGTTCCTCATGTTCCTTCTTGCTTTTAGAGTATATCAGTATATCATCAATAAACACGATCACAAAGAGATCCAAATATGGCTTAAAAATCCCATTCATCAAGATCATGAACGCAGCAGGGGCATTCGTAAGACCAAAAGACATCACCACGAATTCGTAATGCCCATACCTAGTTCGAAAAGCAGTCTTTGGTACATCCGTTGTCCGTATTTTCAATTGATGATAACCGGATCTCAAGTCAATCTTAGAGAAGACACAAGCACCTTGTAGTTGATCGAATAAGTCATCAATGCGAGGAAGAGGATACTTGTTCTTAATCGTTACCTTGTTCAATTGCCGGTAGTCTATGCACATCCGAAAACTCCCATCCTTCTTCTTCACAAACAAAACCGGAGCACCCCAAGGAGATGCACTTGGTCTAATGAAGCCTTTGCTCAACAACTCTTGAAGTTGTGCCTTTAACTCTCTTAACTCCGCGGGAGCCATCCTATAAGGGGGTATAGAAATGGGGCGAGTACCCGGTTCAAGATCGATGCAGAAGTCAATATCCCTATCCGGTGGCATACCAGGAAGATCTGCAGGGAACACATCCAAAACTCACGGACTACCGAAACCGTTTCGATTGAAGGTACTTGGGTAGTGTCATCCCTGAGATGTGCCAAGAAGGCTAAACAACCTTACTAACCATCTTCTTAGCACGAAGAAAGGACACGATACGAACCGGATTGGAAGTGTAGTCGCCCTCCCACACTAACGAATCTGTCCCAGGCTTGGCTAACGTCACCGTTTTAGCATTACAATCCAAGATCACAAATTGTGGAGAAAGCCAAGTCATACCCAGAATTACATCAAAATCAACCATTTCTAAGATAACCAAATCTACATAAATATTGCTCCCCACAAAATTTACCAAACAAGACCTATATACCTTTTCAACTACCACAGACTCTCCCACCGGAGTAGAAACACGAATAGGCGTGTCAAGTGATTCACAATGTAAATTTAGACCATTAGCAAATGATGAAGATACATATGAAAACGTGGAGCTAGGGTCAAATAATACAGATGCCATGCAATCACTAACCAAAAGATTACCTGTGATAACAGCATCAGACGCCTCCGCTTCAGATCTCCCAGGGAAAGCGTAACAATGGGCCCTATCACCAGTCTGTCTGTTGCCCCTACCATGTTGTGTCGTAGTGGCTCCAGTTTGCCCATCACCTCTGCCGTTGTGGTGACCACCATTACCTCGACCACCACGTCCTCCAGAAAAACGGCCTCTACCATGACCACCTCTACCTCTAGCTATTGGGGTTCAATAACTCTGTTTTGGACAATTCCTCCTAACATGTCCAATCTCCCCACATCCATAACACTCTCTAGAGTCAGGCATAGGTCTCTCGGAGTAGTGTTGACCGTTCTGAGGTGGACCCCCAACTACAGTCTGTAGTGAAGACTGAATTGGTCGAACTGAGTAACCTCCGGAACTCTGTCCTCTAGAGTAAGAACCATTAAACTCACCTCCCCTTCGAAACCTTTTTGATGTCGATGTCGTGGTGAAGTCATATGGCTTCACTCCTTCCACCTCTATCACAAAGTCTACACTTCTTGGAAGGATTTTGCCGTAGCCGCTACCTGTAAGGCCGAAATCCGCAACTCTGACCTCAACCCCTTCACAAACCGGCGAATCCGCTCTTGTGGACTGAAACAGGTTGAGTGGCATACCTGGATAATGCACGGAATTTGGCCTCATATGCGTTAACCGTCATCCTACCTTGCTCTGACTCAAGAACTCATCCCTTTTTCTATCTCTCAAAGTCCTTGGGATATACTTTTCCATAAACAAGCTAGAGAACGATGCCCAAGTCATAGGTGGTGCCTCTGTTGGTTGACACTCAACATGTGACCGCCACCACATTTTGGCGTTCCCTTGAAACTGATAGCTCACGAACTCAACACCGAACCGCTCCGCTATACCCATCTTGTGTAGTAGCTCATGACAATCAACCAGAAAATCGTAGGCATCCTCTGATTCTGCACCCTTAAAAATTGGAGGTTTCAGTATCAAGAACTTACTGAAAAGTTCATGCTGATCATTTGTCATTATAGGCCCAGTAGTCAGACGAGGAAATGTGCCTATTTCTAATGAGGCATCCATGCGGGGAGCCATAGTAGCCGCATGTCGTATCTCTGAAACCGGAGGTGTTGTGCAGAAAACCACTGGAGGTGCCTGACCCTGATCAGATAACCCGCTAAGATAAGCAAGAACCTGATTGATCATCTCTGGGGTAGGTTGGGGTGGCAATTCCTCATTTTGCACGTGTTCATTCTCCCCTTCCTCACCCTCTCTTATCACCTCCTCGGTCGGTGGAGGAGTCACCGCCCTAGTATCAGATGGTCTAGGTGCTCGTCCTCTTCCTCTAGAGGACGTCCTCCCACGACCTCTTCCACGGCCTCTTACTATGATCCTCCTCGAGCTACAGCCCCAGTGGCTGGCTCAGTCGTTTCTTGTCTTGCCGTGGTCGCTGCTGGTGCGGTCGTTGCTCTAGTTCTAACCATCTGCGAAATAGAGTGAAGATGGTCAGATACCAATTTGTATCACCTAGATACCAATTGGACTCAAGTAGTAGCACGAAAGAAAGAATGAAAGAATGGAATTTTCCTAAAATCTTATAGCCTCTCAAAGAAAAGTAAAGGCGTCCCCCTACCGTTCCTTAAGACTCTACTAGACTCGTTCTTGTGTGATGAGACCAACGAACCTAATGCTCTGATACCAAGTTTTGTCACGACCCAAAACCGAGCCGCGACTGGCACCCACATTTACCCTCCTATGTGAGCGAACCAACCCATCTAAACCTTAACATTTCAAGATATATCAACAGAAAATAATGCGGAAGACTTAAACTCATTAATAAAACAATTCAAAACTATTATTATTATCCCCAAAATCTGGAAGTCATCATCACAAGAACATCTATCCTCAAATTACTAAACTAAAAACGTCTAAGAAGCTAAAACAAATAAAAGCTAGTCCATGCCGGAAGTTTCAAGGCATCAAGACTTGAAGAAGAAGATCCAGTCCAAGCTAGGCGCATTAGCTCACCCTGAATTTCCGAAGGTAGTGAAGACTGGCTAGATCTACTGTTGAGTTGAAGTTGACGGAACGTTTGCTGCATCCCACAAATAACAAAGAAGAAAACATAAAAGTAGGGGGTCAGTACAACCACAAGTACTGAGTAGATATCATCGGCCAACTCAAAATAGAAGATAATATATATCAAGTAATATTATAAATCAACTATAAACTCAACATATAACAACAACAAGTACTATAATCATCAATAAGTACCATCGAGTTCATCCATGAGGGCTCAAGCCTCAATACCATACTCATTTGGGAATTAAGTTCATTATGTTGAGTATATTATCATCTTTCAAGATTCATTATCTTTCTTCCTCTTGTGTCGGTACGTGACACTCCGATCCCCTACTACTATGTGTCGGTACGTGACACTCCGATCTCCTAATTCTACGTGTCGGTTCGTGACACCTGATCCCCTATATGTGTCGGTATGTGACACTCCGATCCCCTATATGTGTCGGAACGTGACACTCCGATCCCCTATATGTGTCGGTACGTGACACTCCGATCCCCTAATTCTACGTGTCGGTTCGTGACACCCGTCCCACTAATACTATGTGTCGGAACGTGACACTCCGATCCACTAATACTATATGTCGGAACATGACACTCCGATCCACTAATACTATGTGTCGGAACGTGACACTCCGTTCCACTAATACTATGTGTCGGAACGTGACACTCCGATCCACTAATCTCATTCTATCCGTTCATCAAGCCTTCTCTATACCAAGGCATCATCAATCCCATTACTTTAATTCATCAAGCCTTCTTTTATACCAAGGCATCATCATTAATAAGTAGATTAAAGCTTCTTTCAAGATTTGGGATTCAATAGTTTTCATCATGCTTGTTTTATCAAAATCACATAATCATATTCATGCAAGCATACAATTAAGCATATAGACAGGTTTACAATACTACCAATACATATCATTCGCTATTAAGAGTCTACTACGAATAGCATGAAAACCATAACCTACCTCCACGGAAGAATTGAAATCAAGCAAGTTAATCCTCAAAGCTGCTTCGTTCCTCTCTCTCTTGATCGATTCTCCCTCTCTCTGTTCTTTCAAATTTTCTTATTCCAACCCTTTTTCTTTTACCCTAATTCATATAATTAAGAATGAAAGATGGTAATAATGACCCCCTAATTAACTTAAGGTTACTTCTTTTAACCTCCAAGTAATTAGACTTATTAATATTAACCCTCTAACTTTATAATTAAGGAAAGAATAATCCAAAACGTCCCTTAAAACGTGTAAAGAAATCCGATTCTGCCTGGGATTTGCGCAACCTGTGACGGCCCGTCGTGCCTGTGATGGTCCGTCACGCAGGTCGTCGTAAGGGCCAGAACCCCAGTTTTCACTAAGGAGTCTGTGACGGTCCGTCACACCTGTGACGGTCCGTCCTGCAAGTCCGTTACGAAGTTCAGAGAGTCGATTTTCAGTACCCAATTTCAGAATTTCTAAGTATATTAAAACGAGACCCTGTGACGGTCCGTCGTGCCTGTGACGGTCCGTCGTGGGGTCCGTGGTTTCAGCCAGTTTTCCAGAAATAAAATCTGCTGCTCAAAACGACTAAACAGGTCGTTACATTTATGAACCTGCATTTGGTACGTAATCATCTCAACAATCAACATTTCAAACTCAATTTGATACTCGATAGTCAACAGCTTATGGACCTGATATAAGTGACGATGAAAACCCAATATTGAGGCCAAAAACCATCTTTGAAGTTGATACATTGTTGGCCATGAGAAAGAGCAGAATGACGCCATCAATTGGTGATAGAAGAATTCAATTCACCGAAAAGGCAACTGGGGTGTCAACTCCAAAAAACTTGCCTTATTCGCTAACAAAGATAAATTGGCGAGGAAAGGAGGTTGTTACATGCAATCAGTTACAAAATGATGCGAGGAAAAAACGTATCAAGATGATGGCAAAAAAGGGGCAAGAGGAACCATCCCCCGATTCTTCTGAAATATGAAAGTTGTGTTGTTTTTCTTTTGTGATGCCTAGACAATTTAAAGGTTAAACCTTTTATTTTGTGATGCCTAGACATTTTAAAGGTTAAACCTTTTTATTTTTTGATGCCTGGAAATTTTCAATGTTAATGCAGTTGACGTGATTTTTGTTGAAATATTAGATTATGCAGTATGTGGAAATATCAGGTTATGCAGTGTGTTGATGTTGGAGTTGTGTTATAGGTTTGTTGTTTTCCTGCATAGAAAAATTGCTTGCATTTTTTGGTGTGAGATACTTTGTACTCCCAGCTGTTGTTGAAGCTTTATCGATTTGGTCTAAGAAATTTGGATTCAAACTTGCGGGCATTGAATACTTATTCAACATATTTCTCCAGTAACAAAAATCCCTTTGAATTATAATTAGAGACGGATTGCTCGATTGGGTGTGGCTAAAGATTTGGGCGATAGTGTTGGATTTTTAGCTGATAGTTTGTGTGAAATTTTGCCTTTATGAACTGCTCTACTTGTGGGTGCTATTTAAAATTTTATTGGATATGGTTTGATTTGGCTTATTTTTATTTTTTTTCGTAACTTCAAATATAGAAAATGATCTTTCTTAGTTGAATCTTGAAACAAGTTTCACAAGTGATTCAATGGACTTTGTTGTTGTCAACTTATAGCACATCTCATCTTCAACTCAATCGCACAGTTTTTTCAACTTATACTATCGAAAATAAGGTTGAATTTAGGAACCTTCAAGATCTTGCGAATGAACACATTCTGCAAGGATAAATGCTTGAAGTTGCCTTTTTAATCTTTTTACCTATTGATTCGGGATTGAACTTTAGGACAAAGTCTTTCAAATCACACGATTGAGCCTAGTTAACCATGATCTCATGCATCTCGCGACGAATCTGGCCAATCTGGCTTGACTTTGCATACATAGCAGGTTCTTTTTTGTTAGTTTGGACATTTTTTTGGTAAAGACAATGCAGAACATTCTCAAAGTGTAGCGATCAGTTGTCTTAACATCAACATGAGCCTCAATCAATGATTGCTATTTCTGTACCAATGACCTCAAATTTTCTGTGGTGAAGTCCACACCAAATATTGATGGAGCCTTGATATTGCACCAAAATCCTTTTTAGCATATGGATCAGTTGCCTTATTCTTTCCTCCTCCTTCTTGCCAACAACACTAAATAAATATTTAGTAGTACTATATAAACTGACCTTTTTAATATTCACAAACGAGCTTTGAAGGAAGAACTGTAAATTTGTCGGAGAAGGAGAAGGGTCTATTGTCCTTAAGTAAAGAAACCTCTCTTCTTTATTAGAATTTTCAGATTGAAAAATTGAAGGAAAGAAATGGATCACTAATATGGGTTAAAAGTGTTTTCTAAAACTTGGGTGAGTCTTTATTTGGGTGGTTTTTTTAATTTAATGTCTTTTTAGAATTTTGATTTTTTATTAAAAAAATTATGACGTGGACGAATCGTAACTTGTCACGTGTGAGAAGTGGTTTTGCAAAATTACCGTTAAAAAAATGACATGAATGAGTCTTTTTCTAAACAGTAATGGTATAGATGAACCAAACTTTAACGGATAACATAAATGAGTATTTTCTGAAAGTGCGGTTCATATTTGAGCTTTTTCTCTTTCAATTTTTTTTTGTTTTCGTGGTTCCTATTTTTGCTGCTCATTTAACTTTTGAAATAAAATGGGAGGTGGGGGCGCATTCTCGGAGATCCAAATTACTATTATTTAGTGGTTACATTTTTATTTTGTTGTTTAGTTCTTACCAGAAGTTTCCCACTCCCGTAAATACGGACAACCTCATAAAAAAAAAATAGCATACAAAATGTCCTATCCTTCCTCTGTTTTTATGGGTAAAAACTATTTACACATCCAAACTTTACATTATCCTCAACTTTGAAAGACATTCTCCTCCGTTTTTCCTAATTGAATTTTTTAAATATTTGTTTTACCCCTTGCATATTTTCAAATTTTATATTTTTATTATTTATTTAAAATTTGTTATTTTTCATTTTTTTAACTTAGGAAACAATTTTTTTAAAGAAAATATAAATTTTATTTTGATAAGAATCAGAAAAGTAAGAAATACTTAACATGTATTTAAACTAATATTGTGTTATAATGAAGTAAATTAACAGAATATGAAAAATATTATAATTAATGATAACAAAATATATGATACTTATTTAAGCGATTGAAAATAACCAAGAGTGATAACTTTTTTTTTTTAATAAGAAACATACTACTCTGATCTCTGATTTGATGACTGTATGTGCTAACAATTTGACATATTTTAATTTATTTTCATACAAGTCTTTCACGATATTTCATGTATTTCAATTCCGGTAGTTCAAAAATAATTTAGAAGTAGAGTTATAATTTATAGTAGCAAATCTAAAAGATTATATATTTTAAATTGTAATTAAATTTTAAATTACAATTTAAAAAAATATCCTTTTAATGACAGTCAAATCTATTTATCTATATAAATAAAAAAAAAGAGAGATAAGTGAATAATAACTATATGTACACGCATAACTGAACATACACATATATATATATATATATATATATATATATATATATATATATGTGTGTTCACAATCTGCTGAATCTTTTATTTTGTGTTTTTAAGTTAAAATAATTTTTAATTACTTTTATAGTGTCTAAATAAAATTAAAAAAATTAATTTTTAAGCTGTAAAAAATTAAACAGCTAAAAGCCCCCTTCTAGTTGACACTTGCTATAATGCCAACAATTTTGAGTAGTTATATATTAAAAAAATATAACAATCTAAAAAGTTCAGTTTACATTTTATACTGTTAACTTACATTATTTAATCATATTATTACCTTTAATCAATATTAAGTAAATTATTGAGAGGTTTTTTTATAATTTATAATAGATAAATTAATTAAAGTTTTAAAAAAATATTGAATTGAAAACTATTTATTAATGTATATATAAAAGGAAGGGAAAATTGTATATAATAGCAAACTAATAACCTAAAATAAATGGAGTAGCTAAGGTTTGATTTAATTGTGCTCCATAGCAAACGTTAGCCAAAGTTTGTCAGGCGTCTCTCTCCCAAAAATCTCGCTCGCCACTCTCCCTCTGCTCGCCTCTCTCGCTTTATACACAGAAGTGTATAAATTTTGTTTCTGTTTTGTATAAAGCGAGAGAAAATTATATATATACATGCAAAAACATATATCTTCGTGTTATACACTTAGTTATACAATTTACAAACATTTTACTTCAATTCAATTGTAGACAAATGCAAATTTTATACAAATATTGCAGAGAAAAAGGCCAACGAATTATACAATTGCAGTGACGTACAATTTTCTCTAGCTTTATACAACAGAAGTGTATATATTGTGTTTCTGTTTTTGTATAAAGCGAGTGAAAAACATATATCTTCTTGCCATACACTTATAATTATGCAATATACATACATTTTAATTCGATTCAATTGTATGCAAAACAAATTTTATAAAAATATTGCAGCGAAATAGGCAGCGAATTATACAATTGTGCATTATACAATTGCAGTGAAATAAGATAGCGAATTATACAATTGCAGCGAAATAGGCCAGCGAATTATACAATTTAGGCCAGCGAATTATACAATTGTATATGTATAGCGAATTATACAATTTTATGTTTGCTATGGAGCGTAGTCATGCAAAATTTGCTAAAACATACAAATATGAATTTTTTGTTTGCTATATGTGAAAGTTGTCCAAAAAAGAATCGAAAAGCCCAAGAGAATTGTTGGAAGTCTTTGTACTATATTCCTTTTTGTTTTTGTTATATGAGATTGTCTATGATTAACAAAATAAAAAAATATAATGAAACACTCATCTAATATTTTTATATCAAAATGTTGATACTTCAGAAATATTCTGGAAATAAAATTTGTTTTTAAAAGTATTTTTTAAAATTTGGGTGAAAATTAAGTAAATACAAGTAACTAAAAATAAATAATATAGACGCCTATAATAGTGAATCGCTCTCTTCGAAGCTCCACACACATCCATCACTAACTCATCTTTCCAAATCTTCAGATGTAAGAAACTCTCTCTCTGACGGTGTACGTTTATCCAATGTAGATGTAATTTTTTGTGCTTGTATGTGTGTGAATCTCTCCATTTTGTGTTTTCTGCTAATTTTGTGTGTTGTTGATCTGTTTTTTCTAGTGAAGAAAATGGCAAATTTCAAGGTTTCTCGCGTCGAAACTACGCCATTTGAAGGACAGAAGCCTGGTACTTCCGGTCTCCGTAAGAAGGTAAATCTGAAAGCAATTTCAAACTAACACTTTGTTCGAAATAAAAATTTAAACGTTTTCATCAACTTTGATACATTTTCTGATTGATCTCTGTGGAAGCACGGTTTTATCTCCTTCCCGTTCCACCGATTCAGTGAAATTTCCAGATGCTTTTTTTGCTGCTCGAGTACAATCCAATTTTCATTGTATTTGCTTGCACTTATTATCTTTTGGTTAAAGTAGTTATCAAGGTATACAAATTGTAATCAGCAGGTATAGATCTAAGGAATAAATTGTAATCTAATGAGATATTGTATTAATGGAAATGAAAGTATCAAATGGCGTGACAAGTGTCTTTTAAAATTTACTTGATCATATTGTCTTTCCCTCATGCATGCTTCTTTGGACATAAAATAAGCTATTTAAATTAGATCAAGTAAGATCCTTGCTTGCCAGTAACACTATGAACTATGCTTAATTAGTTTTCTCTTTTCTTGAGCATTATATATTCTTGGGAAGGCCTAGAACCTAAACTTGCTGACAAAGATTAGATATCAGAATCAGTTGTTGTGATGAAACAAATGCAATTTATGTAGTACTTTATGTGGTAATTTCTAACATAAAATCTTATTTTTGAAAAAAAAAATCTACTTTAATATCTCTGTTAATAAGTCAAATTTTCATTTTTTCTAAAAAGCTAAAAACACTGATCAAATTGTGTTGGAGGGATATTCACGACCCATCAAAAAGTGTTTTAACTATGTCAACGAAACATAGTTCCTCACAAGAGGTGTTAGCTTTATGGTAAACTATATCAGAATAGTTTGAGTTATACTAAGAGGGAGTGGGTGGTCAAAAAGAGAAAGCACATACAGATGCACAATTACAGACCCCCAAAAGTTACAATGGTGTTCTTAAACTCTACCACTTTTAGCCAATTGACTTGTTACTGAGTTGTTTTCCTTCACATTCCTCTAAGGATGAAAGCCTCAAACGTTCATGTGGTTCGTCCCGAGACAGCTGGAACAATAGAATAATATCTGTTATATTTACCCTCTTTGCAGCTCTTTCTGCATTTTGATTGAATATTTTCAAAACTGGTAGTTTAAATTGTAGTTAACTGACTCATGAATAAACCTGCACTTCTGGACATCAGTAGTTCTGCATGATATATTGTCCATATAGTGTGTCTTGGCTTGTTTATGCGCTGTTATCTTAATGGCTTTTGATTGTTGAGTCTAACATGAAGTTGGCTGGGCTGTTTCAGGTGAAGGTGTTCATACAACCTCATTACTTGCAAAATTTTGTCCAGGCAACATTCAATGCACTTGGAGCTGACAGAGTTGAAGGTGAGGAAGTTTATGTTTTCCTTGTCTAGCTGTATTCCTCTACATTTCTTGCATGTATTGGAAGCAGAGGGGAATCTGGGATTTGGAGGTTTTGGTGCCACATTGCTTTGAACGTAACAGTGTTGCTATTTATACAGTTCAAATAAAAGTAAAAATTTAGCTGGTTTGATCAATTTTGTGCATCATTTTGGGTTATTTGTCTTGATTTATATTGAAAATTGGTCAAAAGAAAGAATGAAATAATTATAACAACTCACTGCAAAACATGCAACTTCGAAAAAGGGAACTACTTATATTTTGTGCTGATAATACAAGGGAAGAAAGCTTTGATTGGTCCAAAGGGCGGGTGACAGATGGATCTCTTGTTCTTTTTTATTAAAAAAAAAAAAGAAGAGAAGAAAAGAAAGTGAGCAAAAGTTAAGAATAGACAAAAGGTCAACAAAGATTGTGTTAAAAAGTTCTACAGAAAGCTTAAAGAAAAAGTGCACCAAGTGGGATTCGAAATCGCGTCCTTTGACAGTGAAATTTGACTCTTCATCACTTGCATCATATGTTCAGCTATTACTCCGGGTGGCACAATTAGTATTTATTATATTTCTATAATAGATATATACAGAAAGTTCCAACCCAGGCGTCTGGTGCCACGGAAACCCCACCCTTCTACATAGATCAGCCGCATAGATATATCCCCGTTTTTAGGGGTCAGTCGATGATTTTGTTGTCTTGTCCCTTCTTCTAATCACACTTTTATTGTTGCAGGTGCTACACTTGTGGTTTCTGGTGATGGCCGATACTATTCAAAGGATGCTATCCAGGTACTAATAATAAAGTTTTTCCTATGCAATTCTTTATTTTGGATATTTGTTTGCCTGAACACAGTCAATAATATAAAAATGTTCTCAATGTTCTCTCAAATACATAAGGGACATTCTGAAATGCAAAGTTTCTTTGTCATGTTTTTACTGAGGCCCGATGCCTAACTTGCTTAATGTTTATGCCTTAATCGAAGGATATAATTCAGTGTATAACCTCTTTGGTCTGTTTCATTGCAGATCATTACAAAAATGGCAGCAGCAAATGGAGTAAGACGTGTTTGGATTGGTCAAAATGGACTTTTGTCCACTCCTGCTGTATCAGCTGTTGTTCGTGAAAGAGTCGGGGCTGATGTAAGTACTTTGCCTCTAGAGCTACATCAGCTTGCTTTATTCATATTTCCCTTTCCTTTTCGATAATGCGAGTTTACTTGTTTCAAGTATCTGTCAACATAATAGTTTGTTAGAATAGGAAAAGGAATCTGGTTTGTAAGTAGTATCCTACTTAATATTTTCTCCTATATTTCCTACATAGTATCAGAGTATTTGTCGGAAATTAATTGTTGTGCAAATTTCCATGGAAGAGAATCAGTCACTGCACATTTTTTCAGGTGGCAAAACAGCTGTCTGCATTAAATTAATATTTGGTAGTGTTGTGCAAATTCCAACACCACCACTGGGTCCAGAATACCTTTTCAGATCTGTTGAAAATAGGCAACACATAGGCACTCACGCACCGCCAAAAGTACCTTTCATGCGAGCACGTCAGATCCACGTGCTAGCGCATGCTTATTCGGTGATCTTTTTTCCAGTGGGGTTGCTCCATCAATCCAATCCTACCCAATATTCTCTGATTTTGATCACAGTCCAGCAAGATCTAGGTTTTTGTCGACTTTAACACTGTTCCGACAATTCCAGGCTACTTTAGGCCATTTGTTCAAAGAAATATTCTACTGTCAGCATCATGAGGAGACTCTGAGCTGATCCTTACCATTCTCTTCAAGATCCAGTCACTTATTATTTTTGGTGAGATCTTAATTCTTGTACAGTACAACCAGATCTTCATTGCTTGCTGTTTTCAAGTAAAATTTCACAAGATGTCTTTTGGGTGATATTTTTGGCTCCAAAACAGGAGAATTGGAAGCTTAAGTGCTATGATTCATCCAAAATCCTTAATGAGGAATCAAAACGTAGATCATCAGAATCCATGAAGAATTGATGAAGAGGTCATTTTGGAAGATCTAGACCAAAGTGTAGTTATTGTCATAAGCTGGGATACACTCGTGAAGTATGCTATTCATTGGATCGTTGACCATCCGAGAATGCTCATCTTGCTCAAGCGGACACTACATGTCATCAACGAGTTTAATTATCTGAAGAGGAATATAATGAGTATTTACACTATTGAGAAAGTAAGCAGACATCTCCACAAGTGGCCTCAATCGCACTGTCTCACGGTCTTGGAACCTGATTGTGGACTCTACTGCTTTTGATCATATCTCCGATGATAAATCACTTCGGTCAAATATTGTTTATTCAGAGTTTAACGAATGGGATCCAAACCAAAGAAAAAGGAATTGGGCTAGCTAATCCCCTATGCTCTGTCACTTTAAATTCTGTTCATTATGTCCGTGGTTGTCCTTTTAATCTTGTGTCATATTCTTTCTTTTGAGGACTCTTTTATCATATAGGACTGCCGTAGGAGACAGACAATTGGGGTAGAATATGAATAACAAGGCCTCTATAGCCTTACCTCTCCTAATCCCACCCGAGCATGTCCAATTATAGATGCTCCACACTTAGTTCACAAATGTTTGTGATATTCAAGTTTGTTGAATGTACAAAAGATGGTGCCTAGTTTGTCTTGTTTATCCATATCAGATTGTAAATCGTGCAAACTTAGGAAACACACTCGCACTACCTTTCCATGTAGTGTTGAGAGTTGTGTAGAGACTATTTTTTCCTTAGTTCACTTTGATCTTTGGGGTCATAATTCATAGTAGAATCATCTCAAACTTAAGATGTCGTTATATTGTAGCTTCATTGATGATAATTCAAGAGTTATTGTGCTAAAATACAAATCAATTTGGTTTCTCTATTCGTACCTTTCATAGTGATAATGTCGTTGAATATATGTCCTCCCAGTTTCCACCGTTTATGACCTAATTTCAAGGAATTATTAATCAGTCTTCTAATTTGTACACCCCTCAACGGATGGAGTAGTAGAGAGAAAGATTTGGCACCTCATCGAGGCTGCTCGCACTCCTCATTCAGTTTCATGTTTAGTTGTGTTTTTTTTTTGGGGGGTGGGGGGGGGGGATGGGGGAAGCAATCCTCTTGTCTTGCTATTAAATAATTAGATACCTTCATCTTTCATTTTGACTCAAATTACTTAATTAGGCCTCATTGTTTTGCACTTAATAAAGGTTTGGATCTGAATAATTGGGTTCTCAATCTCATTCCATTAAGTGCATTTGTTATTTTTAGAACTTTTTCACTTAATGAGTCTCAATGCATCTGATTCAATCAGATCTAGAATAGAGTTTGAAAAATCATACAGACCTTTCATTCTCGCTTTTTTAGATTTATATTCTTATAATTAATTAAACCTCTCTTCTTCTAATCTATAATCCTATATCTTGAACATCATTGACATGGTCCTCAACTTCTATCTTTATCTCCATCTCACCTCTTTCTTTTAGCTATCGTCGACACCTATAGTCTATGGGATAAATGTTTACAAATATAATAATAATAATAATATGTTCATGTAAAGTCATCGAATATTTCAAACGAGAATGTGGTGATGTCAAATAAGAAGATGGTGATGCATATTTCAAGGTCTCAAGAGTCTTGCGGATGGTGGATGGATGTATAAATGGAGAAACCTTTGGAAGTACAGATGGTCTAGAAAAGTGTTTTGGTAAATCCTCTTGAAGATGGTGGACCAACGACAAAAAATGGTGACTGCAACCGCTATAATCTTATGGTAGAGTGGAGTATGGGATTGAGAGAAAAATGTGTGAAAACTTGAATCTATTTTCTGCCTTTTCTTCTTTGAAACTGGAGATTTTGAGGTTTCAATTTCCTTTAATGGAAGTTCAGTTCATTTGTTGAAATTATTATGTTGGCGAGGAGGAGACCAGTATAGTCAGAGGCATGCTTTAAGCGCGCTTAAGCCCTGAAGCGAGGCTCAAAACACGTTGTGCACTTCGCCTTACTTTATGTGTGCTTTAGTGTCGTTATCAAGGTTCTAAGGCAAACTTTTCCTTGCCAATGAATCTTTTTGAAGAAGTGACACTAAACAATTGATATTTTACTTTTATCATATTCTTTTTTCAGTTTCTTTGATCATATATTTGTCATTCATGTTTATTATTATTAGTCTTGGACTAAACATGTATATTTTTATTTTTTTCTCCATTTGCACCCTTTTTCATTAAAACCCACACTTCATTTGCGCTTAAACCCCAAATACACCTTATAGTTTTTTCTGCACTTTTCGCCTTTGATAACGTGATAGCTAATTTCATATTCAAGGAGTCTATTTCTCTTTATTATGTTCATTAATAATTTTGATATACATTTTCATATGTATATTCAGATGCTTGAAAACAAATTGTCTTAATTATTTAGTGTTCAAATCTATAAACCACATCTTAATATTCAAATGTTTAAGACCTGACGTTTCTTTTCCTAGGAGTGTTGTAAGTTAGTTTATGGATTCTTCTTCTGATGGTCATTGTGATGCAATTGTTCACATTCTGCAATGTATAAAGTTATTTTCAGGTAAAAGATTATCTTTAGAAATCAAGGTCATGAGTTGGTCGTTAGATACAAATACATTGATTTGGTAGGATCACCTTGTGATGGACATTCTACTTTAGAATATTTTGTTTTAGTAGGAGGTAATTTGGTATACTGGAAGAGTAAGAAATAGAGTGTGATTGGTCGATATTAGTGCAAAAGCAGAATATTGAGCATGAGCTAGTTTGGATAAATAATTGCTGAGAGAGCTAAAGTTTGAAAAAATCTGTTAAATAGAACTTGCTGTGATAACCAAGTGGCATTTCATATCGCATCAAGTCGGTATTTCATGAGAGGACTAAGCACATTGAGATTGAGCGTCACTTTGTCAAAAAAAAAAAACAAAAAAACCTCCAGAGATATTGTTACAAAATTGTGTGAAAATTGAGTTATCAACTTGCAAATATTTTCACCCAGTCCTTTTAAGCCTCGTATTAATTACATATGTAGAAAGCTCTGTACATATGGTTTTGTATGTACTAGCTTTGAGGGAGAGTGTTAGAACAGACATAGGGGTATGATTTTTATATAGCATCTTACTTGGAGAAGGATAGTCATGTAGTTTCCATAAATAGAGCTTATTGTAAATAATGTAGATACACAATTCAATGATATTTTTTTCCCTATATTTCTCACATACGTCATACTTAATACAGGGTTCTAAAGCTACTGGGGCATTTATATTGACAGCAAGTCACAACCCAGGTGGCCCTCATGAGGTATTGCCAGCAATATTTTCTATTTTTAATGTTTTGTTTCTGCATCTCTCCAACATGTTGTGATAACCTATTATTGAATTGGGAAGTTTTAATTTCTGTTATAGGATTTAACTGTTATGGTCTTTTTATCAACTCATGTTTGATTCACAGTTGAAAAGTAGGATTTATTTTTTCTCTTTATGGCTTTTCCCTTGCTCAGTTATAGTTTAATTGTATTCTCTGAGACCTGAAAATCATGCTACGTACTAAGAGTCATTCCCTAAGCTTGTACAATTTTAAAATTGGTATGCTTCCATATTCTTTTGATAAAAACCTGGTTTTGCTCATTGCTTGTTTGGGCTAAATATATATCTTCCTTTTAAAGATGAAAAACACAACTTAGACGTTCTATTTTCTATTCTCTAGGGAGTTAGTATGTACTTTTTATTTTTCATGAGGGCGGGGAGGGGACATGATGAAATGTGCCTTTGTTGCAGCTGATCAAGAACCTATAAATATATACACACAACAGACATCTATGTACATGCCCTTTAAACATGTTCTATTATTTGGAGGGAAAATGTTGCAGCGAAGAATACATTATGGTTGATGAAATGATTGTAGGTCTCCTTTCAGATTATTTAGTAGGCATTTGGCCATAACCAAATATTTATCCCTTTTTGTTTGGGAATTTATGGAATTGGAGTTGTGTTTGGTTATACTTTTTGCAAAGAACACATGGAATAATGTTCTTGGATATACTCAAAATACAACTTCAAAAGTGAAAAATGAGTTGGAGAACAGGTTACAAGTTCACTAATATTTTGGTCATAAAAAATCAGTTTTAAGCTGTTTTCCAGATTTGAAATACAACTTTAAGTTGGATTCAAATTTTCATCGCCAAACACTGATTTTCAAATAAAGTGAAAATTACTCGAGAGAAAACTGAACAATTTTTATGACCAAACTGGTTCTTAGTATACCTATTAGGGTGTCCGGAATGCCTTCGCAATAACTAGTAACCTCGAAAGGTGTTTTATTTGGAGGACAACACCTTCGGTGGGAAAATGGTTTATGAAAATAAAATAAATGTGGGATATCCTATCAGTTATTTTTTAGATTTCTTATAAAATTGTTTGGACTATCTTGTTCTGAATACCTGTTAAGAGTGTTTAGAACACCCAGGTGATAAATTTTGTCAGCTTTTCCTG
Organism: Solanum corneliomulleri; assembly: GCA_027704805.1. Lineage (NCBI taxonomy): Eukaryota > Viridiplantae > Streptophyta > Magnoliopsida > Solanales > Solanaceae > Solanum > Solanum corneliomulleri. The sequence continues at coordinate 30,365 of JAKWIY010002857.1, read as the reverse complement.
AAGACTACAGTTTCTCATATGTATTCACCTGTAGGATTTTGGAATTAAGTACAACATGGAAAATGGTGGACCTGCTCCGGAAGGTATAACAAACAAGATCTATGAGAATACCACAACAATAAAGGAGTACTTGATTGCCGAGGGCCTGCCTGATGTAAGATGCACTGCTTCCCTAGTACATTTTCCTGAGTCTTAATTTTATTGATGAAGTAACAATTTAATATGGCAACTTGAATGTAGGTGGACATATCTACAACAGGTGTCTCGAGCTTCGCGGGTCCAAAGGGGAAATTTGACGTTGACGTTTTTGATTCAACTAGTGATTATCTGAAATTGTTGAAGTATGAATCTTTCTCTTATGTGCAAAACAAATGTCTTTCTGCTTTCAGTCGAGTATTGCTTATACATGTATGTGCCCTTTGATATATGTCGAGTAATGCTTATGCATGTAAATGTGTCCTTTGATATCTAAAGGTCAATCAACAATTTGTTGCAAAGGCACTATACAACTATTATTGAGCGTTGTGTGTCAGTCCCTTCCAATTTTTAAGGCTGTGTAATATGTCTTGGGCTTGTTTTTGACTGAAAATTTATAAGGGATATTGCTTCATGCATATGTCTTTGGACATTGTTTTAAAGCTTATTTTCATCTTTATTACTTTCAGATTGTTCTTTTTATCGGTACTTTAATTTAGTTATTCTTGTTGAAGTAAATTTTCTTTTTTTGACTCAATATTTAACATTGCTTATCTGTTTCCAGGTCAATATTTGACTTCCCAGCTATCAAGAAGTTGCTCTCCTCTCCAAAATTTAGTTTCTGGTATGCACGTTTGAGACCTTTTAATGTACATTCTCCATTCAAATTTTTTACTAAGAGTGTCAGCTAGTTTCTCACATCTATGCCCATTGTAGCTATGATGCACTTCACGGAGTTGCTGGCGTACATGCAAAGCGTATATTTGTGGAGGAGCTTGGGGCAAATGAAACCTCTCTAGTTAATTGTGTACCCAAGGTCCTCTCATTTTCCTTCCATTGAGAATTTTCTTGCATTAAACTGTTTGGCTTTCTGTTCTTCTAACGCTATATTTTAGGACTCTTTTGTTCTTTTTATGAAATGTATGATTAATTTAATAGGAGGACTTTGGTGGAGGGCATCCCGATCCCAATCTGACCTATGCAAAGGAGTTAGTTGCACGTATGGGATTGTCTAAAACGCATTCTGAACCGAATCCACCAGAATTTGGAGCAGCTGCTGATGGAGATGGGGACCGTAACATGGTCCTGGGGAAAAGGTAACTTCTTGTTGATTTCTTTTTTGAACTACAACTAGTGACTTTCCTGAGTTGCATCTTAAATTTTGTTTTGTTCTGTTTATTTTGTAGATTCTTTGTGACTCCTTCCGACTCTGTAGCTATAATTGCTGCCAATGCTGTACAAGCTATTCCTTATTTTTCTGGAGGTTTGAAAGGTGTTGCCAGGTCTGTATCATTTGGAGCTAAGCTGTACATGATTGTTATGCTGTTAATATTTCTATTCAAGAGCATTTCATCTTGTGATGAAATCTGTCAGAGTTTAATGTGATGCAATGCTTATCTTTCTTTCTACAGGAGTATGCCCACATCTGCTGCTCTTGATATAGTTGCTAAACACCTGAACTTGAAATTTTTTGAGGTACTATAGCTCCATTGACATTTATATGTTAGTTGTTTTATCTTTTGTTGGTGGAGGGTTGAGGCATGCTGAATTTTATGTTTTCCATTGCCTTTGCTAAGGTACCCACTGGTTGGAAATTCTTTGGTAACTTGATGGATGCTGGGATGTGTTCAATTTGCGGAGAAGAAAGTTTTGGAACTGGTTGGCTTTCCGGACTTAATTCTTGCATCTAATTCGATACAAGTAGATTGGACATGCAAAGGCATTAAATCTTTTTAATTATCTTTTCACAGGCTCAGACCATATTCGAGAGAAAGATGGAATATGGGCTGTTTTGGCTTGGTTATCTATCCTTGCCTATAAGAATAAGGACAACCTTGGGGAAGGTAACCTTGTGTCTGTTGAAGATATTGTTCGCCAACACTGGGCAACCTATGGACGTCACTATTACACTCGATATGACTACGAGGTTTTTGCTTGACAGTTAAATATAATGTTAAATGAACATTTTCTGCATCTCCTTAATTCAAATCAGGTCAGTCAATTTCTTTTGTTTTTTTAGAATGTCAATGCTGATGGTGCTAAGGATCTTATGGCTCATTTGGTGAAGCTGCAATCTTCCATTGATGAAGTTAACAAGTAAGCTATCTATTAGTTTCAATTTTCAAGTTTTCTGTGGAATACCCAATGTTTTTAAAGAATGACTTAATGCAATTCTGCTCTCATTTTATATTTCTATTTCCTTATTATTATACTTTGATGATGTCCATCCTTTGTATGAGAAATTCCAGAAGAAACTAGCTTAAACATGGGGTAGTAGGTCTTTTTTAAATTATAATTATAACAAAGTGACTTTTAGACTGATCCTGTGTACTCAAATGACACTTGGAGCAGTTATACATAGCATCTAAGAGGTGCAGCTGTACTAGATTGTATTAGTGGGTGCATTTCATTTTTTTAATCTTGTTGTTGATTTGAAGTGGCCAACCTTGCTCTCTATAACCGTTTTAACATCAAAAAAAATAAGATAGCCTTGCCTTCTACTTGTAGGATTCAGTGATCAGTTTGCGTTATGGCAAAGATAAGAAACTTGTCTCTACGATTGAGCACCATATGGAGAACTGTACCATCACCAATATTGAGAAAGGTTAAGGTTTTGATCTTCAAGAGACTTCCCATCATGAATAAGGTTGAGTGGCCAACCTTACTCTTTATAATCGTTAACATCACGAACCAATAAGGTAGCCTTGACTTCTATTTGTAGGATTCTATGACCAAGCTGCATTATGACAAAGATAAGAAACTTGTCTTCTACGAATGGCACTATATGAAGAACTGTACCATCATCAATATTGAGAAAGGATAAGGTTTTGTCATCTTCAAGAAATTAATTTCCCTTAATGAATAAGTTACAAGGAGTTGGTCTAACTTATTCATGATAGGAAATTTCTTGAAGATCACAAAACCTGATCTTTTCTGTATATTGGTGATGGTAAAGTTCTTCATATGTGCTCAATCGTAGAGACAAGTTTCTTATCTTTGTCATAACGCAAACTGACCACGGTTTCCTACAAATAGAAGTCAAGGCTGCCTTATTGGTTCATAATGTTAAAATGGTAGAGCAAGGTTGGCCACTCAACCTTATTCATGATGGGAAGTTTCTTGAAGATCACAGAACCTTATCTTTTCTCAATGTTGGTTATGGTACAGTTCTAAATATGGTGCTCAATCATAGAGACAAGTTTCTTATCTTTGTCATAATGCTACTGAACACAGACCTTTTTTTTTTCATCCCTTACCAGCATATTATTTCTATGACTCCATCCCTCAAACTGAAAGCCTTACGTAGTACGAGTTTCAGGAGAATATTCTATACCAAATTGTAATCTTCTGCGTGCCCTCCACTTTTTATGAAGTGTTCTAACTGTCAGGATGAGCTTAGAGCCATGACCTCTAGTCCTAGCTTAGTTTGATGGTTTCAGTGCCTTTAACAGTAAGGTGGTAGAATATAACAAATTTGTGTATCTTTTTTTTTTAGATCTAGCGATGTTATTTGAAATAGAACTACTGTGTCATTTGGGAGACAAGGTTTGTCCCGTAACCCCATTGATTAATCTATGACTCCTTCCTAGAAACTGAAATCCTTCTGTCGTAGGAAGTAAAGAGAATTTGTATACCAAGAAGTGATTTTATATAACCAAGAAATCTCAGAGGGCCAGCGGTGCATAGTGCAAAATTTGGTGGATAATGGGTCCATCCCTCCACCCTTTATTCTAAATCGTACTCTTCTGCATGCCTTCCCTCATTTCATTGAAGTGTTGTAATTGGTAGGATAATTTTAGAGCCCTAAGCCTTTAATAGCTAGCTTAGTTTGACCACTGCAGCAGCTTTAGCTTTTGAATCACTTGGTTCATGGTTGTGGACATCAAGTCAAATCTTTGACTCTCTTTAGGGTCTTTTGGTATAATGTATAAGGAAAATAATCAGATATATAATTAAGTATAACTTAATCCAATATTTGGTCATGATTTGAATTATGTACAACTTAATCCACCAATGGTGTATTGTTTTATACCACCAACAGCATTGAATAACTAATCCTTCTATAATTTATATATGGATAAAATAGCAAAAGGACAAACTATCTTTAAATTTTCCCTGAAGTCAATGAAGGTCAAGCATTTAAGGGTATAACTGCAAAGTCATTACTTTTTAGCTTAGAAAGTAAATAAATATTTTAAATTACATCTTGTAATCCAATTTTAGTGCAATGAACTAAACACCCAACGAGAAATAATCTTTGTATTTCTAATCCCTGTATAACTACTAATTCTTACCTAACTTAGCCCTGCATCATAATCCTTGTGTAAGTTGTCTTCAAACCAAACACCCTTTAGAACATTTGTATTATTGTTGTATCATCATAAACATAATCTGCTTCTCATATCAAATAATGGGATTTAACGAAAAGGGGTTGTTTAAACTCCTGATAGGCATGCCATGAATAGGAAAAATCAGAAATCTATTACATGTGGGCTCCGATTGCATTTTTGGTCTTTTATTTAAACCCCACACTTCGCTTCTCCCCTATAAAAAAGAATTGTTGCATGATTGGATCTTGTTTCTTTTTCTCTAAGGGGTGGTTTTTGCAAATAATCAAATCGAAACATTTGTCAGATGATTCACAATCTCTCTGCCAAAAGAAATGAAATGTGATGAGTCAAATCAATAAGCTTTCTAGTGATTTGCGTGCAGCCAAATCAAATTCAACCTTTCAAGGGGCCATCTTTCCCTATGTGGTAGATTCATCCTATTCAAATTTAGCTGTACCAATGAACCAACAATAGCTTAATCTCTAATTGAGTCCATGCCTGTTAAGTTCTGCTATGGTTGTTCCTCTGCTATAGTGGTCTCTGCGTAATGGTAACTTAAGGTGTCTGGTTTCTTTGACTGCTTCATTGGGATCCTTGTTAGACATCGGCTTGCCAGCTTGGCACACTTTTGGTAGTTTATCATTTTCCTTTATGTAAGAGCTAGGTGTTCTCCATATTTAATATCTTAAATAATAGTTGCTTGATCATTTTTCTAGTTTTCCAAGTTCACAAATTTTATACCAGATTTTTATGCTAGATACATGTAAAGTTCTATTCTTTTTCCGACTCAGGTTGCAGCATCACATTACTCTAATACTACTTATCTAAAAGAGAAAATGGATGTTTGCGCTGGATGTTCTTATCGCTAGTAGTTTAACCTATTGTACCCTGAAACCTTAAATTAAAAAGCACATATTTTGCTTGTCCAATCTATTCAAGATTGTGATAGTTTCAAGTGTTGTTCCCAAAGAACAAGAGATGTGACTAAAGCAGTAGGTCTGCTTTTTATTTATAATTAGAAGAGTATTAGAAACCAACTTCAAAATTACATTTTCCTCATCAGATACAACACTGTTTGAAGTTGAAAACATTGGCATGCTCCCTTTTTTTGTTTTTTCCAAAATTACTGGTAGTGTTTACTGTATTATCAGTCAGATAACTTGCCGATGCCGGTTGAATTTATGTTTTCTTGGACCTTTTTTTGTGAATTTTGAAGGTAGCAATGGTTATTGTAATATTTCCTGTTGTCATGTAGGTATTTGTTATAGAGCAGAAAAATTTAATACCATTGATGTGTCTTTTCAATGTGTAATACTTGATCTTGAGATAAATTCGTATACAGGTTAATAAAGGGAATCCGTTCAGATGTTTCAAATGTCGTGCATGCTGATGAATTTGAGTACAAGGACCCAGTTGATGGTTCTGTCTCAAAACATCAAGGTATAAGATATCTATTTGAAGATGGATCACGACTGGTAAGGAATCTCTCCTGCTCTTGTATTACTCAACTCAAATTATGGGAATTAGAGGCTGTTTTGGATAGGAATGATAAATATACAGAAAACTGGGGATACAAATTCTGTTCTGGTTTGGTTTCTCTTTTATCAAAAGAATTAGGGAAAAAGCATAAATACCCCCAAACTGTGATTGAAATCTAAAAGACACACTTATCTTTTCGGGAATGCTGTCAACCCCTAAATTATTTAAAATAGAAAATTTAAGTGCTCAGGCGGCTAGAAGAGTATTTCATTCTCTTTGAGAAGGTGAGAAGCATAAACTATTTTTTATTTTTATTTTAATATGATTTTATATTAAATATACTTATTAATCCTTTTTTTTCTTTTCTTCTCTTCTGTTACCTTTGAGCTTCCGGATCAGAAAAAGAAGACAGCAGTGAAAAGGCCATATTTTAAATTGGATTAGTAATGGATAACATCAAAATTGTGCAGTAAAATGTGGAAACCAATTTTCTCTGACCTCAAATTAGAATTATCAACCAAATCCATCTTAAATCTTTGTGAAATCAACCTACATATTTGATGTTGCAGATCTTTTGAGATATCACCCACTAGAAACGGAGTTTGTCTTCATTACTGGCTGCCTTTCTTTGAACCAAATCTTTGTGAATATGAGTTCCTTGAGATATTAGCGACTCTTCATGAATGGAGTTTGTTTGTGGTAGCCCGAAATGAAAACAGTTGTGTGTGAGAATTAAGTGGAGTAAATGTCTATCTAATTTTTTTGGTACTGTGGTAGGTGTTCCGTCTCTCTGGAACAGGGTCAGAGGGTGCAACTATCCGTCTGTACATTGAGCAGTATGAGAAGGATTCATCCAAGATTGGTAGAGATTCTCAGGAAGCACTTGCTCCCCTGGTAATTTACGTTGGAGCATTTTTTTTCTTTTTGGTTTCTTAGTGTATTTGCTAAATAAACAAATTTATCTTTTATTACAGGTGGAGGTTGCTCTTAAACTATCGAAAATGCAGGAATACACTAGTCGTTCTGCCCCAACTGTTATTACATAAACAAACAAACATATTCTCTATGCTTTACTTTCTCAATTGAATAAGTCTACTCTCCGAGATGATGATAATTATCAAGTTTTCGATTCTGCAGTCACTCTTCTGTCTGGAGTTTGAAGTGTTTTTTGTTAGGATATATATATATATATTTCTTCTTCCTTTACCCTTTCATCTTGAATGACTAGTGTAGGCATTAATTTCTTGTCCACAAATTAAAATTTACCAACAATCCTAGCATTTCATTTCAATCTTTCAACAGTTAAAAGGTCACTCAAAAATTCTCTTTATTATACCATGTAATATGAAGCTCAAAAATAAATAAAACTCATTAACAAGTCTATGAAAATGCTCTGCTCTCGGTCTAGCTATAATGGCTAATATAGAGCTCTGACCTCATCTATTTGAGGTTTTTCTGATCTTAGCTCTGATCTCGTTTCAAGTGATTGCAACTAAAACATTTCTTTTAAAAGTCATCAAAGTGTCAATCATTAACTTAATCTTCTCATTTTCTGATTTTATGGTTCATTGAAGCTCTCTTATTTTTATGTGATTTCAGTGTTTTTATTTTTTTTAATTTTAAATGACCATCTAGATTGATTATGCTTTCATATGTTAATTGTGATATCTTTGCTAACTGAATCACTAGTGATTAATTTTTTAAGAGTCGATACAGTGATTGAGTTCTAGTTTGATATAGAAGTCATCGTGCTGCCATTTCCGTAGCTATCCTTAGCTCTTTGCCCGCTCCTGTTGTAGAATTAATAATTCTCTATATTATCATGTTATAATCATGATGTGTTGAACCATTCTTGTTATAAGCCAATGAAAATGCTATATGATGATGAATCAATAAGAAATAGAGGTAGTAGTAGTAGCACTTGTCATTTTGCTAGTCCCAGATTTTTTCGCTAGTCCCAGATTTGTTTTAACGACAAATCTAGTTAATTGATTTTATTGATACTTTAAGTTGAATGATTTTATTGATATAAAATAAAGTTTAATGACTTTGTTAGATAAATTGTGAAAGTTGAGTGACTTTTTGTCACGACCCAAAACGAGCCGCGAGTGGCACCCACACTTATCCTACTATGTGAGCGAACCAACCAATCTAAACCCCAACATTTCATCCATAATAAACAGAATATAATGCGGAAGACTTAAAACTTATTAATGAAATCGATTAAATAACTTCTAAAATTATCAATCATTATCCCCAAAATCTGGAAGTCATCTCCACAAGAACATCTATCCTCAAATTACTAAATTTAAGAGTATCTAAGAAGCTAAAATAAGTAAAAAGCTAGTCCATGTCGGAATTTCAAGGCATCAAGACATGAAGAGGAAGATTCAGTCCAAGCTAGAAGCAATAGCTCACCCTGAAATCTGGCTTGATGAAGACTGGCTAGAGTTGCGGTTGAGTTGAAGACGACGGTACGTTTGCTGCACTCCACAATTAACAAAGAAAAACAAATACAAGCAGGGGTCAATACAAGGCACAAGTACTGAGTAGGTATCATCGGCTAACTCAAAATAGAAAAAAGTATATATCAGATAATAACATAAAATCAACTACAATACTTAACAGGCGACAACAACAATTACCATAACCCTGGTCACAACACCAAGCACATCAATGAGGACTCAAGCCTCCCCATCATACTCATTTGGGAATTAGTTCTTTAAGATTAGTATATTATCATAATTCAAGATTCATTATCTTTATTCTCTTGTGTCGGTACGTGACACTCCGCTCCACTACTACTATCCTGGTGTCGGAACGTGACACTCCGATCCATATACTATCCTAGTGTCGGAACGTGACACTCCGATCCATATACTATCCTGGTGCCGGAACGTGACACCCGATCCACATTACTATCCTGGTGTCGGAACGTGACACTCCGATCCATATACTATCCTGGTGCCGGAACGTGACAACCATCCACATACTATCCTGGTGCCGGAACGTGACACTCGATCCATATACTATCCTGGTGCCGGAACGTGACACTCTGATCCATATATAATCCTGGTGCCGGAACGTGACACTCCGATCCATATAACTATAAGGTGCCGGGACGTGACACTCCATCCATTATACTATCGTGGTGTCGGAACGTGACACCCGATCCTCTAATCTCATTACTTTAGTTCATCAAGCCTTCTTTTATACCAAGGCATCATCATTAACAAGTAAATTTGGGATTTAAGATTCAATAGCTTCATCATGCTAATCATCACAATTATATAAACACCTCATGTGCAAGCACACAATTAAGCATATAGAAGACTTTATAAACTACCCAATACATATCATTCGCTATTAAGAGTTTACTATAAGATAGTATAAACCATAACCTACCTCCACCGAAGAATTGCGATCAAACAAGCTAATTCCCCAAAGCTCTGTTGTCCTCTTCGTTCCTCTCTCTCTCGATCGATCGTTTCTCCCTTTCTGTCTCTGTTCTTTATATTTTTCTTATTCAAAACCCTTTTTCTTTTACCCTAATTGTCATATAATTAAGTATAAAAGATGATAAAAATAACCCACTAATTATTCCAAGGTTAACTCCTTTAACCCCCAAGAAATTGAATTATTAACATTAATCCACTAACTTTATAATTATAAGCATGAATAGTCCAAAACGCCTTTTAAATAGAAATCCGACCCAGTCAGGGTTACGCAGCCTGTGACGGTCCGTCATGAATGTGACGGTCCGTCCTGCAGGTCCGTCACAAAGTTCAGAGAGTTAAATCTGTGGAAAGATTTTTGACGGTCCGTCGTGCCTGCGACGGTCCGTCCTGCCATTCCGTCACGAAGTTCAGAGAGTCGATTTCAGTACCCAGATTTCAGAATTCTAAGTGTTTTGAACGAGACCCCCTCGACGGTCCGTCGTGCCCATGACGGTCCGTGTGGGATTCGTCGACTCAGACAGTTTTTACCAGAAATAAATATGCTGCTCAAAAACGACTAACAGGTCGTTACAATAGATACCAATTTACCCATCGTTCGTCTCGACGATCACAAGAAGAAAAACAAGGGCGAAAGGAGTACCTGAATCTGTAAACAGGTGTGGGTATCTTTCTTGCATATCAGCCTCCTTCTCCAAGTGGACTCTTCAACTGGTCGATTCTTCCATTGAACTTTGATGGATGCAATCTCCCTTATCTCAACTTGCGAATTTCTCTATCTAGAATGGCAACAGGCTCCTCCTCATAAGTCAAATTCTCATCAAGCAGAACTGAATCCCAACGAATGATGTAGTTTCCATCCCATGGTTTCTTTTCAACATAGACACATGAAATACCGGATGCACTCCTGACAGCCCTGGAGGCAAGGCTAATTCATAAGCCACCTCCCCTACTCGCTTAAGCACTTCAAATGGTCCAATATACCTTGGGCTTAGCTTACCTCTTTTACCAAACCGCATCATCACCCCTTTCATGGGTGAAACCTTCAGCAAGACTTGTTCACCTCCATGAACTCCAAGTCTCTAACCTTTCGATCTGCATATTCCTTTTGCCTACTTTGAGCCGCTAAAAGCTTTTCTTGAATAGATTTCACCTTCTCTAATGAATCCCTCAAGAGATCAGTACCCCAAGGTCTAACCTCAAATGCATCAAACCAACCAATGGGAGACCTACATCTCCTCCCATATAATGCTTCGAATGGAGCCATATCAATACTTGAGTGATAGCTATTATTGTATGAAAACTCTGCTAAGGGTAAGAAGTTATCCCAATGACCACCAAATTCTATCACACATGCACGAAGCATATCCTCCAATACCTGAATCGTTCGCTCAGACTGACCATCGGTCTGAGGGTGAAATGCAGTATAAGGTCCAACCTAGTACCTAATTCAGCATGCAATGTTCTCCAAAACTTAGAAGTAAACTGCGTACCTCTATCTGATATGATGGAAAGTGGAACTCCATGCAATCGAACAATTTCTGAGATATAAAGCTTGGCTAACTTCTCTGCATTGTAGGTCACCTTGACCGGAATGAAGTGAGCAGACTTAGTTAATATGTCCACAATTACCCAAATAGAATCAAACTTCCCCAATATCCTTTGAAGACCAACCACGAAGTCCATTGCAATTCTCTCCCACTTCCATTCAGGAATGGGCATTCTCTGAAGTGTTCCCCGGGCCTCTGGTGTTCATACTTTACTTGCTGACAATTTGGACATTTGGCAACAAAATCCACAATGTCGGGCTTCATTCTACTCCACCAAAAGTGTTGCTTTAGGTCAAGGTACATCTTGGTTGCACCGGATGTATAGAATATCCGGAACTATGGCCTCTGTGAGGATGGTGTGGATCAAATCATCACACGGGGCACACATACCCTTCCCTTAATCCTCAAAACACCTTCTCATCGATTATTGCCTCTTTAGCCTCTCCTCGCAACACCATATCCCGAATTCGGCTTAGTTTCTCATCATCAAACTGTTTTCCCTTAATCTTGTCAAGAAAAGAAAATCTTGCCTCCACATAGGCCAAAAATCCTCCTTTGTCTAGTATTTCCAGTCTCATAAAGTCGTTAGCCAAGTTTTGGACTTCTCTAGCCAATGGGCGTCTGGAAACCTGTAAGTGAGCTAGGCTTCCCATGCTCCCTGCTTTTCTACTTAAGGCGTCTGCCACAACATTAGCCTTTCCTGGATGATACAAGATGGTAACATCATAGTCCTTCAGTAGTTCCATCCACCTCCTCTGTCTCAAATTCAAATCCCTCTGAGTAAAGACATACTGTAGGCTACGATGATCCGTATAGACTTCACACTTAACCCCATATAGATAGTGTCTCCATTGCTTTAATGCAAACACTACCGCAGCCAACTCCAAATCATGGGTCGGATAGTTACGTTGATGCACCTTTAATTGCCTCGAAGCCTAAACAATTCCATTCTTCTCTTGCATTAGCACTGCACCCAACCCAGAATAAGATGCATCACAATAAACAATGAAATTCTTGCCTTCTACTGGCAAGGTAAGGATAGGTGCAGTAGTCAGCAAAGTCTTGAGTTTCTGAAAGCTTTCCTCACATTCATCCGACCATACAAATGGAACATTCTGCTTAGTCAAGTTCGTCAATTGGGAAGCAATAGAAGAGAATCCCTTGACAAATCGACGGTAGTAGCTGGCTAAACCAACAAAGCTCCTTACTTCTGACACATTAGTAGGTCTTACCCAATTCTTTACTGTCTCAATCTTAGAAGGATCCACCATCACTCCATCCTTAGAAACCACGTGCCCCAAGAAGGACACTGAATCTAGCCAAAACTCACACTTGGAGAATTTGGCATAAAGCCTTTTCCTTCTCCCAAACTTCCACAATTCTCAAATGCTCCTCATGTTCCTTCTTACTCTTGGAGTATATCAGTATATCATCAATAAATACGATCACAAAGAGATCCAGGTATGGCTTAAAAATCCCGTTCATCAAGCTCATGAAAGCAGCAGGGGCATTCGTAAGACCAAAAGACGTTACTACGAATTCGTAATGCCCATACCTTGTTCGAAAAGCAGTCTTTGGCACATCCGTTGCTTGTATTTTCAATTGATGATAACTGGACCTCAAGTCAATCTTAGAGAAGACACAAGCACCTTGTAAGTGATCGAACAAGTCATCAATGCGAGGAATGGGATACTTGTTCTTAATAGTTACCTTGTTCAACTGCCGGTAGTCTATGCACATCTGAAAACTCCCATCCTTCTTCTTCACAATACACCGGAGCACCCCAAGGGGATGCACTTGGTCTAATGAAGCCTTTACTTAACAACTCTTGAAGTTGGGCCTTTAACTCCCTTAACTCTGCTGGAGCCATTCTGTAAGGGGGTATAGAAATGGGGCGAGTACCCGGCTCCAGATCAATGCAAAAGTCAATATCCCTATCCGGTGGCATACCAGGAAGGTCTGCAGGGAACACATCCAGAAACTCACGGACTATCGAAACTGACTCAATTGAAGGTACTTGGGTAGTATCATCCCTGAGGTGTGCCAAGAACGCTAAACACCCTTTACTAACCATTCTCTTAGCACGAAGAAAGGAGATGATACGAACTGGAGTGGAAGTGTAGTCACCCTCCCACACTAACGGATCTGTCCCAGGCTTGGCCAACGTTACAGTTTTAGCATTACAATCTAAGATTGCAAAATTTGGAGAAAGCCAAGTCATACCCAGAATTACATCGAAATCAACCATCTCTAAAATAACCAAGTCTACATGAGTATTGCTCCCCACAAAAGTCACCAGACAAGACCTATATACCTTTTCAACTATCATAGATTCACCCACCGGAGTAGAAACACATATAGGCATGTCAAGCAATTCACAATGTAAATTAAGACCAGTAGCGAATGAGGAAGATACATATGAAAATGTGGAGCCAGGATCAAATAATACAGAAGCCATGCAATCACAAACCAAAAGATTACCTGTGATAACAGCATCAGATGTCTCCGCTTCACACCGCCCGGGGAAAGCGTAACAATGGGCCCTATCACCTGTATTCCCGTTGCCCCTACCATGTGGTGTTGTAGTAGCTCTAGTTTGCCCGTCACTCGGCCGTTTTGGTGACCACCATTACCTCGGCCACCACGTCCTCCAGAATGACGGCCTCTTCCATGACCACCTCTACCTCTGACTATTGGGGGTCTGTAACTCTGTTTTGGACAATACCTCTTAATATGCCCAGTCTCCCCACATCCATAACACTCTCTGGATTCAAGCATAGGTCTCTGTGAGAATGACGAAGTCTGGGGATAACCTCCAAACTCGGAGAAGTGTAGACCGGTCTGCGGTGGACCCCCAACTACAGTCTGCAGTGAAGACTGAATAGGTCGGGCTGGATAACCTCCTGAACCCTGCCCTCTGGATTAAGAACCAACTCACCTCCCTTACGAAACCTTTTAGATGTCGATGCCATGGTGAAGGAATCTGGCTTCACTCCCTCTACCTCTATCACGAAGTCTACCACTTCCTGAAAGGATTTTGCTGTAGCCGCTACCTGTAAGGCTGAAATCCGCAAATCTGACCTCAACCCCTTCACAAAACGGCGAATCCGTTCTTGTGGACTGAAACAAAGCTGGGTGGCATACCTGGATAATGCACGAAACTTAGCCTCATATGCGGTAACCGACATCCTACCTTGCTCTAGGCTCAAGAACTCATCTCTCCTCCTATCCCTCAAGTTCCTGGGGATATACTTCTCCATAAATAAGCTAGAGAATGACGCCCAAGTCATAGGTGGTGCCTGTGCGGGTTGACACTCAACATGTGACCGCCACCACATTTTGGCATTTCCCTGAAACTGATAAGTTACAAACTCAACGCCAAATCGTTCCACTATGCCCATTTTATGTAGTAACTCATGACAATCAACCAGAAAATCGTAGGCATCCTCAGATTCAGCACCCTTGAAGACTGGAGGTTTCAATTTCATGAACTTACTGAAAAGTTCATGCTGATCACTTGTCATTATAGGCCCTGTAGTCAAACGAGGAAACGTGCCTATTTCCAATGAGGCATCCATGCGGGGAGCCTCACCAGCGGCCTGTCGTACTTCCGGAACCTGAGGTGCTGGTGCAGAAAACACTGGAGGTGTCTGGCCTTGATCAGATAACCCACTAAGATAAGCAAGAACCTGATTAATCATCTCTGGGGTAGGTTGGGGTGGTAATTCCTCATTCTGCACTTGCTCACTTTCCCCTTCCTCACCCTCTCTTACTACTTCCTCAGTCGGTGGAGGAGTCACCGCCCTAGTACTAGATGGGCCAGGTGCTTGTCCTCTTCCTCTAGAGGACGTCCTCCCGCGACCTCTACCACTGCCTCTTGCCATTAATCCTCCTCGAGCTACAGCTCCAGTGGCTGGCTCAGTTGCATCTTTTCTTGCCGGTGTTGGTGTTGGCGCCGTTGTCGCTCTAGTTCTAACCATCTGCGAAATAGAGTGAAGATGGTTAGATACCAATTTGTATCACCTAGATACCAATTGGATCCAAGTAATAGCACGAAGGAAAGAAAGAAAGAATGGAATTTTCCTAAAGTCTTATAGCCTCTCAAAGAAAAGTAAAGGCGTCCCCCTACCGTTCCTTAAGACTCTACTAGACTCGTTCTTGTGTGATGAGACCAACGAACCTAATGCTCTGATACCAAGTTTGTCACGACCCAAAACGAGCCGCGAGTGGCACCCACACTTATCCTACTATGTGAGCGAACCAACCAATCTAAACCTCAACATTTCATCCATAATAAACAGAATATAACGCGGAAGACTTAAAACTTATTAATGAAATCAATTAAATAACTTCTAAAATTTATCAATCATTACCCCAAAATCTGGAAGTCATCTCCACAAGAACATCTATCCTCAAATTACTAAATCTAAGAGAATCTAAGAAGCTAAAATAAGTAAAAAGCTAGTCCATGCCGGAATTTCAAGGCATCAAGACATGAAGAGGATGATCCAGTCCAAGCTAGAAGCAATAGCTCACCCTGAAATCTGGCTTGATGAAGACTGGCTAGAGTTGCGGTTGAGTTGAAGACGACGATACGTTTGCTGCACTCCACAATTAACAAAGAAAAACAAATACAAGTAGGGGTCAGTACGAGGCACAAGTACTGAGTAGGTATCATCGGCCAATTCAAAATAGAAAACAGTATATATTAGATAATAACATAAAATCAACTACAATACTTAACAGGAGACAACAACAATTACCATAACCCTTGGTCACAACACCAAGCACATCAATGAGGACTCAAGTCTCCCCATCATACTCATTTGGGAATTAGTTCTTTAAGATTTAGTATATTATCATAATTCAAGATTCATTATCTTTATTTCTCTTGTGTCGGTACGTGACACTTCCCTCTACTACTACTATCCTGGTGTCGGAACGTGACACTCCGATCCATATACTATCCTGGTGTCGGAACGTGACACTCCGATCCATATACTATCCTGGTGCCGGAATGTGACACCCGATCCACATACTATCCTGGTGTCGGAACGTAACACTCCGATCCATATACTATCCTGGTGCCGGAACGTGACACCCGATCCACATACTATCCTGGTGCCGGAACGTGACACTCCGATCCATATACTATCCTGGTGCCGGAATGTGACACTCCGATCCATATACTATCCTGGTGCCGGAACGTGACACTCCGATCCATATACTATCCTGGTGCCGGGACGTGACACTCCAATCCATATACTATCCTGGTATCGGAACGTGACACCTGATCCTCTAATCTCATTACTTTAGTTCATCAAGCCTTCTTTTATACCAAGGCATCATCATTAACAAGTAAATTTGGGATTTAAGATTCAATAGCTTCATCATGCTAATTCATCACAATTATATAATCACCTCATGCAAGCACACAATTAAGCATATAGAAGACTTTATAAAACTACCCAATACATATCATTCGCTATTAAGAGTTTACTATAAGATAGTATAAACCATAACCTACCTCCACCGAAGAATTGCGATCAAACAAGCTAATTCCCCAAAGCTCTGTTGTCCTCTTCGTTCCTCTCTCTCTCTCGATCGTTTCTCCCTTTCTCTCTCTGTTCTTTCTATTTTTCTTATTCAAAACCCTTTTTCTTTTACCCTAATTGTCATATAATTAAGTATAAAAGATGATAAAAATAATCCACTAATTATTCCAAGGTTAACTCCTTTAACCCCCAAGAAATTGAATTATTAACATTAATCCACTAACTTTATAATTATAAGCATGAATAGTCCAAAACGCCCCTTACAACTTTTAAATAGAAATCCGACCCAATCAGGGTTACGCAGCCTGTGACGGTCCGTCATGACTGTGACGGTCCGTCCTGCAGGTCCGTCACAAAGTTCAGAGAGTTAGTTCTGTGGAAAGATTTGTGACGGTCCGTCGTGCCAGTGACGGTCCGTCCTGCCATTCTGTCACGAAGTTCAGAGAGTCGATTTCAGTACCCAAATTTCATAATTCTAAGTGTTTTGGAACGAGACCCCCTCGACGGTCTGTCGTGCCCATGAGGGTCCATCGTGGGATCCGTCGACTCAGATAGTTTTTACCAGAAATAAAATCTGCTGCTCAAAACGACTAAACAGGTCGTTACACTTTTTAACATATTAACCCATCCTTGAATGTCACTATCTGTAGGATTCTTCTTTCAAAAATAAAGAAATAGTCGAGTATAAAGAAATATGCAACTTGTACTGATACGTTTTCATTGACTTTTGATTTAAATAGGTTTTGGCTCAACAAATGGGCCTATTATTTGTTGCCTAAATCAATGGACTAATCTCATGATATTATACTATAATTAAATTTTTATTTATTGCAATATATAATTAATTTAAGGATAAATTACTTATTTACGCATCTTTTTTTTATAATCTCTATTATTCCCTACTAGTTTTAAAATTTTTCAAAATTCCTTATTTTACTCCCAAACTCCAAACATTTGACACATAAATCCTAACTCCCAAAATTAATATTTATTACTTCCTTATTACAATCCACAAATCACTCCTTATACCACACAAAAAATGAAATCAAAATTTCAGAAAATAATTTTTTATTTCTCTACAATAGAATTTCAGATTATAATAATAAAAAGTTAAAATAACATCAAAGTTGATAAAAATCAATCGTTATTTTTTTTAAAAAAAAATCAGATTAAGAAAATGAAAAAATAAGCTAAAAGCAAAAAAATTATTAAAAAAGCAAAAAAATTAAAATTGATTGAATCATAAAAAAATTATATGTTGAATCCAGATTTAGAGAAACTCTTTTACTTTTTGGTGATTAATTTTTTTTTAAAAAATAACAAATGATTGAAATTTGAGAATAACGTAGAGAAAGAAATAGAAAAAATAATAACAACAAAAATAAAAATCAACTAACAGAAAGAAAATCAATTGATTGATATACCTTATCAATCACAAATTACTATATTATTTTGTCCTTTAATTGTATTAGAATTTCTTTTTATATTTGATTATTTTATTATTGCATAATATTTTTCTTATTTCATTCATATTGTTAGAAATCTTTTGTTATAAATCAAAAACTAGAAAGTTGTATTTGATTTGCAATGTTTATACATGTTCGAATTTTAAATCTACATTGAATACAAGTTCAAAAAAGAGAAAGAAATAGTTGGATCAGTCATTACACGATTATCACTGCCAAAGACACAATGTATCTCATTCATTTTGATTCTTAAATTAGTCTTGTTAGTTTTATTATTGATTCGATACATCATTGGTACAATCGTTGTTTGTTCCAAGAATCTATTACTTAATTTTCAATGTATCTTGTTTATTTTGATAAAAACACTATGTATCAAATTAAATATCTTGATACATAAATACGTAAACATTGATAATCTTATTGTATCAAATACATAATCAACTACTAAATGATACATTTATAGATACACTTTACATTAGCTTACACACACTATTCTTTCACTACCTTATTGTATCAGAACATTATTATCAACAAAAAAAATTATAGAAAAAAGCATGTGATCAACTTGAAATCTTCCACAATTGCATATTTATCTTTCAAGGCAAACAATATATCTTTCTTCTAGAATCATAGACTGAATATAGATACTCTGATGATTCAAAAACCTGTTGACATTAAAGAAATTAGTGATACATTCCGTAAAATAGTTATTTCTATGCATCAATAACAAACAATCAAACAACTAAACTTATATACTTATATCAGGTACAAAATATAACTTTAATCTGATATATACCTCATTCTTGAACATTTTGATGCTTTTACAACAAAATATATGCATAATGTATCATTTATAAAGTATAGTATTCCACAAACAACAAGATATACATATAGTAATGTATCATGTTAGATATTTGGTAATGGAACAGTAATTTAAATTAATATTACATGTATCACACAGTAACTTGGTGATCTTTAATTCCAAGATTACTTATTTAATATATCTAATAAATAGGAGTATAGTACTTATCAATTTATACAGAAAACACAAATACTAATGTATCACGATTGAATGGTCATCTCAAAAATATAAATAAAAATCGAATTAACAACACAATATATGTAGTTTCATACCTCTGATTGTCAGATCTATCGATCAATTCAAGAAATGTTTCAATACATAAAGGTATTTTCGAAATCATCATTTATTTTGCGAGATGTCATGAGATTTTGTTTTCAAACTAAAAAATTATGTTGAATTTGGATTGTATGTATTACAGATTTTTCATCATTTTTTCAATTTTTATGTGAGTTTGTTAACATACTTATCAAATATTTATGCATTTTGAATTTTTAGTATTTGAAACACTATTTTTGATTTTTTATGATTTTGTTCTCGTATTCAAGATTTAGTAGATTGTAATTTGTAGTAACGACATTAGTATTCATACCTAATATATTGTTTGATTTTTTTTGTACATTCATATTTAATAATTTCGAATTTTGCTTATAGCACAAGTAAACACAGATTCAAACTTGAATTTGGTGCAGAGAGAAGAAAGAGAGAGTCAAAGAAGAAGGTTGCAAAACTGTACTCATACCAGAATAGTATTCATATTAATTTTTGTTTGTCAATTATTTTTCTTTTACTCATCAATTGTATTTTTATTAAGAACATTGTATTTCTTTTTTATTTGATGTCATTCAAATACATATCTCATATGAATTTGTATTTTTAAGCATAGATGTATCCTATTTATAACAGTCAATTTGTATTTTTTAAGAATATTGTATCCTGATTATATTATATTCAATATGTATGTTACCTCATATGAATTTGTATTTCATAAGCATAACAGTTAATTTATATATATATTTTTTAGAATATTGTATTCTTATTATATTATTGGAAAAAAGGACAAATATACTCCCGAACTATCGTTAATGGTATATAAATATTCTTCGTTATACTTTACGTTCATTAATACCCCTACCGTCCAAAATTCAATGCATATTTGCCATTTCCACTAACAGAAAAGTTATATGGTACACGTGGCACAATCCTACGATCCTATCCGATTTATTATATTATTTATCTAAAAATTCAAATACCCGCCCCATTAGCTTTTTAACCCACCTAATTTATCCATTTTCTCTAATGGGAGTAAGAAGTTGCAGCTAATGAATTGTAGTAATCAGAAAGGAGAGCATAGTTGAGAACTGTTGCTAAGCTTAAATGCTGCCAGTCATTTTATCCAAAGCAGATTATGACTACTGCTACAATTATCTAACTCAAAATGCACTTGTTCTTACTATTTTCAAGCCTAATCTCTAATTCACAAAGTGCTAAACAATGAGATGTCAATACTAATCTGAACCACCAAATTCAGTTTTTTTATCTCTTCAAGGAAATCTTATCTTGAGACTGCTCCTCCTTACCACTATATTCAACCAACCTTTAGCTCTTATGAGAAACCACCTAATGTATTACGTGTTTGCCCACATGTTAAGAACGCCACATTCAAGTTTATTACTTTAACCACTGCATATACTCCTGCTAACCAACTTCCAAGGAATCCCGTCCTCTCATCATCCCTACCTACCAACTGAAATTTCACGTATTCTTACTCGAAACTAACTATTGCTCTCATTTAACTATTACTCATAGTAATACTCCACTCTATTCCTCCTCCACATTTAAATCTTAGATGGTATAAGAACATCAATAAGATATTAGAATGACCGAATATTGAGGAATACACAAGATTATGAATGGGTCGATATATCACTAAAACTCTTCCGAAGAAATCTCTATCTCATCCTCAACACTTGGCTTGATTTCACACCTTATCATTTCCCCCTTAGTTATAAAGTTGACACTTGAAAACTATGGATCTATTCCACCTTCTCTGAACTGGTATACATTCTTTTGTTAACTATAATATTCGAGAAGAACTTATTTCATAACTACCGAACTCTCCATAAGCATGTACCAATACCCCTTTATAGGATGCTTCATCTAAATCTTTTAAGGAATATTATCTGACTAGATACAATCTCGGGCACACCTTTTATTACTCTTGTTACTCCACTGTCTTATTAACGCACTTAATTTGTAACGACCTGTATAGTCGTTTGGAGCAGTAGAATTACTTTTGATAAAAACCGGCTAGGTCGACGGCTCACACGACGGACCGTCATGGTCACGACAGACCGTGACGGACTCCGTCGTCCCACACTTGTGTAATTCTCCTGCTGCTCTCCTCATTACCCTCGACGACAGGTAGGACGAACCGTCATATGCACGACGGTCCGTCGAGTGTCTTCGTGCCAAAATACTTAAACTCTGAAATCTGGGTACGGGGATCAACTCTCTGAACTTCGCGACGGAATTGCAGCACGGACCGTCGTAGACACGACGTACCGTCACAAACCCCTTTACTGAATTTGAGTCTCTGAACTCTGTGACGACTCTACAGGACGGACCGTCGCAGGCACGACGGTCCGTCACGAGTGGCGTAACCTCGACTGGGTCGAAATTCTGCTAAAAGTTTTTAAGGGGTGTTTTGGACATTCATGCTTATAATTAGGAAATTAGTGGGGTAAATTTAATAATTTAATTACTTGGGGGTTAAAGGAGATAACCTTGAAATAAATAGTGGGTTACTTTTATCATCTTTTATACTTAATTATATGATAATTAGGGTAAAAGAAAAAGAGTTTGAATAAGGAAAAATAAAAAGAACAGAAGAGGGGAGAACGAACGAGGGAAAGAGAACGAAGAGGAAAGCAAAGGCATTGGGAAATAGCTTGCTTGATCACGATTCTTCGGTGGAGGTAGGTTATGGTTTATGCTATCTCATAGTAAACTCTAAATAGCGATTGATATGTATTGGGTGGTATGGTAAAGTCTTCTATATGCTTAATTGTGTGGTTGCATGATGTGGTTATGTAATTGTGATGGATTAGAATGATGAGGCTGTTGAATCTTAAACCTTAAAATCTCTCTATTAATGATTATGCCTTGACATAAAGGAAGGCTTGATGAACTAAAGTAATGAGATTAAGGGATCGGGTGTCACGAACCGACACGTAGTATTAGGGGATCGGGTGTCACGAACCGACACGTAGTATTAGGGGATCGGGTGTCACGAACCGACACGTAGTATTAGGGGATCGGGTGTCACGAACCGACACGTAGAATTAGGGGATCGGGTGTCACGAACCGACGCGTAGAATTAGGGGATCGGAGTGTCACGTTCCAACACGTAGTAGTAGGGGATCGGAGTGTCACGTACCGACACCAAGAAAAAAAGAGAATGAATCTGGAATTATGTTAATATATTCAAATTTAAAAGAACTATTCCAAATGAGTATGGTGTGGAGGCTTGAGTCCTCATAGTGTGCTTGGTGTTGTGGCCAATGGTGCTTGTACTTGTGTTGTCACTGTTGAGTATTGTAGTTGATTTTATATTATTATTCGATATATTTTGGTTTCTATTTTGAGTTAGCCGATGATACCTACTCAGTACGTGTTCCTTGTACTGACCCCTACTTGTATTCTTTTTCTTTGTTATTTGTGGAGTGCAGCAAACGTGCCATCGACTTCGACTCATCCGCAACTCTAGCCAGTCTTCAGCATATCAGATTTCAGGGTGAGCTATTGTTCCTAGCTAGGACTGGATTCTCTCCTTCACGTCTTGATGTCTCGAAGTTTGGACATGGACCATTTCTTTTACTTATTTTAGCTTTCTTAAATACTCTTAGATTAGAAATTTGAGAATAGATGTTCTTGGTGTGATGACTTCCAGATTTTGGGGATAATAGTTGATAAACTTTAGAAGCTTGTTTATTGGTTATATTAATAAGATTTTGAGTCTTTCGCATTATATTTTGTTCATTATGGTTGAAATATTGGTAAATATTGGGGTTTATAATTGTTGGTTCGCTCACATAGTAGGATAAGTGTGGGTGCCACTCGCGACTCGTTTTGGGTCGTGACATAATTAATCTCATCAAGATTCAGAATCCCATACTTGTACCACTCACATTCAATGTAGCTAACATATTAATTCTTCACCTATTCTTTGTCAAACCTACTATACTAGATCTTAAGGTAACATCATCACCCTCATGTTGACATTTTTTTATCACGACACTCATCTCAAATTTAAGCTTAGCGTCTATCACTAAACACAATTATCAATATAATTGCTCACATAACACTCGCCCACTAAGATCTCATGACAAGAAGGCAATTTTCATCTCTCTGTCTTCCGATTCATAGACAATCCTCACTTTCCGTTTCACAATTTAAGTACTATTTACTCACGTACTATACCTTATTTCTTAATTAGTTCTATAATCCTCTGAATTCCATGGGTTCTCCTTTCAGAAATCATAAGCCTAGATTGGCCTATCACCTCATGAATAATCTGCTCTATTATGTGTTTATATTTGTCCTTCACTAACACAATGTTTCATTGACATAAAGTTCTTTCGAATTAAAGTATACTCCAACTCATTCTAACTAGTAACTAGCTCTCCACCTTTTATCATGATCTCGATATAGAATTTCTATTCTTTAGTCTACCCATAAAGGAAACTCATCATTTATAATTCATTAGGTACATGATTGTAATAACATATCATGTCCCATAACTATGCCCCTTTCATAGATTATTTACTTATGCATGATTTTCTCTAACTCTAGCACTTTTAATACCACTACTATTAATGTCATAACTCATACTATCCTTTCTGGTGAAAACGCTACCCGAGCTCTACAACATACTTCCTCGTAAGGATATCAACTGAAACAAGGTTTAGAGAAGAGAGTACATCTCACTTCCAACTCAAACACACAATTCATATTAATATGAGTGGATTTTTTTCGAATATCAATAGTTAACTCACTCAGAGGATCCTCTCAAGCCCCTCTACAGTCTCATGACTTCCTCAAGACTTTTACTAAGAATCACTCATGCGTAAGGATCTTGGGATTTACTTTTAAACCACCTTTAGTATGAGGGGTAGTTGAATGGATATGAGAACACATGAGTTAGAATAAATTCCTTATGACACAATTCTACTGCACGATTTAGAGTATGAGAGAAGGTAACACTTTTCTTAAATGTCTATACTACTCCTTATTTACCAGAATTGGGACCCTCATAACCATAAACAAGATCCTACTTGACATGACTCATAACACCCTAGACACTTGAACTTGTGCTTTGATACATGTTTTTCACGCCCCGAGCCTACCCCTGGGCGTAACTAACACTCAAGAACCATTGATGGTTCCAAGAGAACCCTTGGCATGACTCATTACTCAGCGAAAACTTACTCAAGCAAAATGGAAACTCCAATGCATAAATAACTTTAAATACTCAATTGAAAATCAACTCAAATACTTGTATGAAAATAATTTAACAAGTATTAGTTAATTTCTCAAAGCATTACAACAACAACAGAAATGATAGAATCCTCAACGTCTAAAATATCTATGAATCCTCCACTATTACAGAAGGATAATCGGGACAAGACCCACGACATCCTAAAAATTGAAAAGTAAAAGTGGAACCCTCCGAAAGCAAGGAGGCTCACCAAAGCTAACTTGAACTATAAGTGGTATAAACGGAGAATTTGTTGATGACCCTGATACCTGTATCTGCATCACGAAAGATGCGTGCCAAATGACATCTGTACATTGAATGTACGAGTATGTAAGCGGAACTCTATAGCATAAACATAAGCTTGAACGAATAAAACGGAACATACTTACCACGTCTAATCTCACTTCAGTCGAGTCAAATCAAGGATACTTGACTCAAAATACTCAACTCAACTCAACTCAAGGATACTATAGTCAAAGATACTTAACTCAAGAATAATCAATTCAACGCAAGGATAAAAAACAATAAAAGATGTAATATATGGAAAACCTTTAAAACAGTAAATATTAACTCAATTGTATGTAAAAATACAATAATAACTCAATTATATGTAAAAATACAATAGTAACTCAATTTTATGTAAAATATAATAGTAGTGTTTTCAATGAAATCCATACCAAATTCATCAAGAATAAAACTCATTCACAAAACCCTCACCTCAAGAACTCAACAAGACTCCATTATAAATAGTGAAGCTAAACCTCAAGAATTCATCAAGAATCTTATTTAATCAACTTTAAAATGAATTCATGGGTGAAATTTTACATGATTGGTGTGAAGGCGAATAAATTCAATACTATAAAAGGTTACATTGGAAGAACAACGTTCTTGAAGAAACTTGAATGAGAATCTTGGAAGATGAATCCTAGCCTAAACGTTTCTTGAAGTTTCTTGAGAGTAGAATTTTTAGAGTGAATGAGAGGGTTTTGATTATAAAACTTATTTTTCTACACGTTTTGGGTAACTTAGATGACATCCAAAGGAATTTTTGGACTAAAATACCCTTAGAATAAAAAAAATGAGTTGGAAGTCTGAAAATTTTTCTAGCAGACAGTGAGGTCAATAATCACTCCGTAACACAGCCATCACAGAGCTGCTGCCAGGTAAGAGTGTCTCTAGTAAATCAGTCATAACTTTTTTCTCAAAACTCGAATTGAGGCAAACTTGGTGTCTGTTGATAGAGCACTCGAAGACCTTTAATTTGATAGTCACGAAGAACACCTAACTCTTTATGTGCTAAGAGATATGATCATTTGAAGTTAACTCCAAACATAAGAAAACTAATGGGTCACCTGAACGAATTTCTCTTTAATTCTTTTTTAAACTAGAGATGTTACATCTAGTGACCTTAACACCTAAACATAGTAAGAAACATACTAGTAGAAAGTTGAGAAAAATAAAAATAAAATTAAATAAACTATATCCGAAATATAAACAACTCAACATCACAAAAACTGATAACATAAAATTAGATCAATTAATAGATAATTTATCTAAAATAGAATATAAATATATTCAATATTTAAAGATACAATGAATAACGAGAATAACAAATACAAAGAAAAACTTACTGAAAAAATTATTGCGAAAAGACAAGAATTAGGACATAGGCAAAGTAGACTTAAAAATAACATATTCACAAGAATTTATAAAAAATCTATAATAGCACAGAGAAAAACTATTTTTTATCTAGAAATACAAATAGAAAGTTTAGATATAAACTTCAATACAATCTATAAATGAATAAGGAAGAATACGCGATACATGAAAAAACATTTGAAAACTTTGATGGATTAAAAATAAAAATAACTTTTTTATTCTAGGAAGATGATATAAGAAAATAGGTGACAATCTAAATTTAATGTTAGAAAGAGAAATGGTAAAACTAGAAGATATTTTAACTGCTATAATAAGAATAAGAAAAGAAAATGAAGAAATAGATAGGAAAACGTGTCACGACCCAAAATCGAGCCGCGAGTGGCACCCACACTTATCTTACTATGTGAGCGAACCAACCAATCTAACCCCAACATTTCAAACATAATGAACAAAATACAATGCGGAAGACTTAAACTCATTAATGAAAATCTATTCAATAACTTCTAAAAATTCAATAACTATTATTATCCCCAAAATCTGGAAGTCATCATCACAAGAACATCTATCCTCAACTTACTAATCTAAGAGTATCTAAGAAGCTAAATAAATAAAAGCTAGTCCATGCCGGAACTTCAAGGCATCAAGACATGAAGAAGAAGATCCAGTCCAAGCTAGAAGCATTAGCTCACCCTGAAATCCGGTGTAATGAAGACAGACTAGAGTTGCGGTTGAGTTGAAGACAACGGTATGTTTGCTGCACTCCACATACAACAAAGAAAGAAACATACAAGTTGGGGTCAGTACAAAACACAAGTACTGAGTAGGTATCATCGGCCAACTCAAAATAGAAAACAGTATTTATCAGATAATATCATAAATAACCTACAATACTCAACATGTAGCAACAACAAGTACTATAATCATTAATAAGTACGCCAAATACACCCTTGAGGACTCAAGCCTCAATACCATACTCATTTGGAAAATAGGTTCATTAAATTGAGTATATTAACATCTTTCAAGATTCATTATCTTTATTTCTCTCGTGTCGGTACGTGACACTCTGCTCCATATACTATCCTGGTGTCGGAACGTGACACTCCGATCCTCATATACTATTTTGGTGTCGGAACGTGACACCCGATCCATATTCTATCCTGGTGCCGGAATGTGGCACTCCGATCCTCATTCTATCCTGGTACCGGAATGTGGCACCCGATCCATATTCTATCCTAGTGCCAGAACGTGGCACTCCGATCCTCATTATATCCTGGTGCCGGAACGTGGCACTCCGATCCATATTCTATCCTGGTGCCGGAACGTGGCACTCCGATCCTCATTCTATCCTGGTACCGAAACGTGGCACCCGATCCCCTAATCTCACTACTTTCGTTCATCAAGCCTTCTTTTATACCAAGGCATTATCATTAACAAAGTAGATTAGGGTTTTTCAAGATTTAGCATTCAATAGCTTCATCATGCTTATTTTATCACAATTATATAATCACATTCATGCAAGCATTCAATTAAGCATATAGAAGGATTTAAAATACTACCAATACATATCATTCGCTATTAAGAGTTTACTACGAATAGCATAAACCATAACCTACCTCCACCAAAGAATTGTGATCAAGCAAACAATCCTCAAATCTTTGCTATCCTCTTCGTTTCCTCTCTCTCGATCGTCTCCCTCTCTTGTTCTTCTATTTTCTTATTCAAACCCTTTTCTTTTACCCTAATTAACATATAATTAAGTATAAAAGATGACAAAAGTAACCCACTAATTAACTCAAGGTTATCTCCTTTAACCCCCAAGTAATTGAGTTATTAATATTAAACCACTAACTTTATAACTATAAGCAGGAATAGTCCAAAACGCCCCTTAAAATATTTACAGAATTCCGACCCAGCCTGGGATTACGCAACCTGTGACGGTCCATCATGGCTGTGACGGTCCGTCCTGCAGGTCCGTCACAAAGTTCAGAGACTTAATTTCTGTGGAATATGTGTGATGGTCCGTCGTGCTCACGACGGTCCATCCTGCCATTCCGTCACGAAGTTCAGAGAGTTGATTTCAGTACCCAGTTTTCAGAATTCTAAGTGTTTTGGAACGAGACCCCCTCGACGGTCCTCGTGCCCATGACGGTCCGTCGTGGTTCCATCTCTCAGACAATTTTTCCAGAAATAAAATCGCTGCTCAAAACGACTAAACAGGTCGTTACAATAGATACCAATTTACCCATCGTTCGTCCTTGAATGATCACAAGAAGAAAACAAGGGCAAAGGGAGTACCTGAATCTGTAAACAGGTTGTGGGTATCTTTCTTGCATCAGCCTCCTTCTCCCAAGTGGCCTCTTCAACTGGTCGATTCTTCCATTGAACCTTGATGGATGCAATCTCCCTCGACCTCAACTTGCGAATTTCTCTATCTAGAATGGAAACAGGCTCCTCCTCATAAGACCAATTCTCATCAAGCAGAACCGAATCCCAACGAATGATGTAGTTTCCATCCCCATGGTATCTTTTCAACATAGACACATGAAATACCGGATGCACTCCTGACAGTCCTGGAGGCATGGCTAATTCATAAGCCACCTCCCCTACTCGCTTAAGTACTTCAAATGGTGCAATATACCTTGGGCTTAGCTTACCTCTTTTACCAAACCGCATCACCCCTTTCATGGGCGAAACCTTTAGCAAGACTTGTTCACCCTCCATGAACTCCAAGTCTCTAACCTTTCGATCCGCATATTCCTTTTACCTACTTTGAGCCGCTAAAAGCTTTTCTTGAATAGACTTCACCTTCTCTATTGAATCCCTCAAAAGGTCAGTACCCCAAGGTCTAACCTCAAAGGCATCAAACCAACCAATGGGAGACCTACATCTCCTCCCATACAGTGCCTCAAATGGAGCCATATCAATACTTGAGTGGTAGCTATTATTGTATGAAAACTCCGCTAAGGGTAAGAAGTTATCCCAATGACCACCAAATTCTATCACACATGCACGAAGCATATCCTCCAACACTTGAATCGTTCGCTCAGACTGACCATCGGTCTGAGGGTGAAATGCAGTATAAGGTCCAACCTAGTACCTAATTCAGCAAGCAATGTTCTCCAAAACTTAGAAGTAAACTGCGTACCTCTATCTGATATGATGGAGAGTGGAACTCCATGCAATCGAACGAATTCTGAGATATAGATTTTGGCTAACTTCTCTGCATTGTAGGTCACCTTGACCGGAATGAAGTGAGCAGACTTAGTTAATCTGTCCACAATTACCCAAATAGAATCAAACTTTCCCAATGTCTTCGGAAGACCAACCACGAAATATATTACAATTCTCTCCCACTTCTATTCAGGAATGGGCATTCTCTGAAGTGTTATTCCGGGCCTCTGGTGTTCATACTTTACTTGTTGACAATTTGGACATTTGGCAACAAAATCAACAATGTCGCGCTTCATTCTACTCCACCAAAAGTGTTGCTTTAGGTCACGGTACATCTTGGTTGCAACGACCGAATATATAGAATATCCGGAACTATGAGCCTCTGTAAGAATAGTGTGGATCAAGTCATCAACCACGGGGCACACATACCCTTCCCTTAATCCTCAAAACACCTTCCTCATCCATTATGCCTCTTTAGCCTCTCCTGCAACACCATATCCTGAATTCGGCTTAGTTTCTCATCATCAAACTACTTTCTCTTAATCTTGTCAAGAAAAGAAGATCTCGCCTCCACACAAGCCAAAAACTCCTCCCTTTCATTTCTTCTAGCCTCATAAAGTCATTAGCCAAGTTTTGGATTTCTCTAGCCAACGGGCGTCTAGAAACTTGCAAGTGAGCTAGACTTCCCTGCTTCCTCTCTGCCTTCCTACTTAAAGCATCTGCCACAACATTAGCTTTTCCCGGATGATACAGAATAGTGATATCGTAGTCCTTCAGTAGTTCTATCCATCTCCTCTGTCTCAAATTCAAATCTTTCTGAGTAAAGACATACTGTAGGCTACGATGATCCGTATAGACTTCACACTTAACCCCATATAATAGTGTCTCCATTGCTTTAATGCAAATACTACCGCGGCCAACTCCAAATCATGGGTCGGGTAATTGCGTTCGTGCACCTTTAAATGCCTTGAAGCACAAGCAATTACATTCTTCTCTGCATTAGCACTGCAACCCAGCCCGAATAGGATGCATCCCAATAGACAATGAAATTCTTACCTTCCACTGGCAAGGTAAGGATTGGTGCAGTAGTCAACAAGGTCTTGAGC